>AWOL01S0071749.1:33567-61283 GCA_000715115.1 Nicotiana otophora | reverse complement strand
AGGAGCGGGTTGCACGCCGCAACATAACCAAATGTGAATATATTGTGAGAGCGAGTTGCACGCTGCAATGGAATTGAATGTGAATATATTGTGAGAGCGGGTTGCACGCTGCAATAGAATTGAATGTGGATATATTGTGAGAGCGGGTTGCACGCTGCAACAGAATTGATGGAAATGTTAATTGGTTATGACTGCTGAGTTGGCTTTAATTATTATAAACGAGTTACCTGATTTATTTCTATTATTGTTGTTGTTACTAATATTGCGTACATGTAATGTAGATGACCCGCCTTAGCCTCGTCACTACTTCGTCGAGGTTAGGCTCAACACTTACCTGTGATGACCCAAAATGTCATCTTTAAATTTAATGAGTAATTATGTGCTTTAAGACCTCAAAAATCACCATTTATCATTTTTCGACTTGCGTGCGCAGTCCGTAAAATTGTTAGGAAAGTTTTTATGTGAAAAATGGATTACAATGTGAAATAGAGCCTTAAAACTCAACTGAGTTGACTTTGATCAACATTTTGAGAAAACGGACCCAGATCAGTATTTTGACAGTTCCGGTAGGTCCGTATCGTGATTTGGGACTTGGGCGTATGCCCGAAATTTAATTTGGAGGTCCCTAGCTCAAGTTGTGACCATTTAACTGAAACTAGTAATTTAAAGGCTAATGATTTTCAAGTTTGACTACTGGGTTGACTTTTTGATATCCGGATCAGAATCCGATTCTGAAAATTGAATAGCTCCGTTATGTCATTTATGACTTATGTGCCAAATTTAAAGTCATTCCGGATTCATTTAACATGTTTTGGCACAAGATTTGTAAATTGAAAAGTTTGGAAACTCAAAAGATCGAATCGAAGTGTGAATTGTAATTTCAGCATCATTTAACGTTATATGAGACCCCGAGTAAGTCCGTATGATATTTTAGTACTTGTTGGTATATTTGGTTAAAGTCCCGAGGGCCTCGGGTGGATTTAGGGTGGTCAACGGAATTTAATTTTGGCATTTCAAGAACGTTCGACGTCGTTTATTCAAGAATAAGTGGTATCCTATTAAGCAAATGAATTCCAAATTCAGTTTTGATGGAAGCATTAGATCCGTATTGAAAATTTGGAGCCATAACAAAAAGAATCTTCGAATTCGGACATCGTATGACAGAGTTATTACCATTTCGTGTCGGAAAAGTTTTTTCGTAGCTGCCAGCGCACAGGGTAGCGTGGGGCGCTAGCCCTGACGCTGGGAATTATTGGTGTTCTGGAAAGTGCACCACAGGCAACGCCCCACGCTACCTGTGGCACTCGAAAACGTCAGAAATCCCATAAAATGGGGAGTTTAGCCATTTTACTCATTTGTGAGTTTGCGGAGCTCGGTTTAGGCAATATTTGGGCGAGTTTCAGGGGGGAAAATTAGGGTAAGTGTTCCTTATCCTATATTGATTATATTTCATGATTCCATATTCATTTACATCTCGTCCGGTGGTATAAGTCCCTGAGCAGCTTCATATTATGTGTATTGACTTGCATGCGTGGTTGAATTCGGTTACCAGATGTTTCAGAGTGATTTGGGACACTTAGTCCCTAAAACAAAAGCTTAAGTCTTAGGATTTTGACCGTAGTCGGAACTATGTGAAGACGACTCTGAAATGGAGTTCCGTCGATTCCATTAGCTCCGTTGGGTGATTTTGGACTTAGGAGCGTGTCTGAACTGTAAATCCGAGGTCTATAGTTGATTTACGATTGAAATGGCGAAAGTCGAATTTTTGGAGATTTGGACCGGAAGTGGACTTTTTGATATCCGGATTAGAATATGATTCCGAGAGTTGGAACAACTCCGTTATATTATTTGGGACTTGCCTGCAAAATTTGGCATCATTCCGGGTTGATTTGATAGGTTTCGACATCAGTTGTAGTAATTTAAAGTTTCAAGTTCTTTAAGTTTGGATTGGAGGGTGATTCATGATTTTTAGCGTTAGTTGATGTGATTTGAGGGCTCGACTAAGTTCGTATGGTGTTTTAGGATTGGTTGGTATGTTTGGTTGAGTTCCCGGGGGCCTCGGGTGAGTTTCGAGTGCGTAACAGATTAATGGTTTGATTTGTGTTGCTGCTAAGTCTTCAGGCTTTTGGTATTTTCGCACCTGCAGTGAAGAGACCGCAGGTGCGTGAGCGCACGTGCGGAGAGGCAAGAGCAGAAGCAGAAAAGTGGAGGACTTCCAGGGGTCATAGGTGCGAGGACAATTCCGCATTTGCGATGCCCCGGAGATGCGAAGATTGAGGCGCATGTGCGAGAAGAGCTGGACTTGACAGTCTCCGCAGGTGCGGAGCATTTGTGCGCATCAGCGGATCCGCAGAAGCAAATTTTGGCACGCAGAAGCAAGAGGAAGCGCATGTGCGGTTGAACATGCGCACACGCGGTTGCGCAGATGCGGCTAATTATGTCATAGGTGCGGTCACGCCTAGGCAGAAAAGAGAAATTGGAGGGTTTGATTTCATTCTTCGTTTTTGGACTTGAGAGCTCGGAATTTGGCGATGTTTCGAGGGATTTTCAGAGGAAGCTTTGGGGTAATGATTCCTAATTTGTTTTTGGTTGTATTACATTAATCTATAGTTATTTTCTCCATTTATTTTCGGATTTTTGGGGTTGAAATTGGGAAAAACATTGGAAGCACTTCTTCCATAAAGATTTCGGGTTTTGAAAGAGGATTTGTGGTCGGATTTGAGTAATATGTATATGGTTGGACTCGTGAGTGAATGAGTGTTCGTATTTTGTAATTTTTACCCGATTCCGAGACGTGGGCCCATGTCGACATTTTAGGGCGAATTTCAGAATTTTTGTTAACATATCGATTTCATTGATTAGATGAGTCTATTATTGTTGTATTCATGTTATGCAATTGTGTTTGGCTAGATTTGGGCCATTCGGAGCCGGCTATTCGTGGAAAGGCATTTTGACCGATTGTTTGAGCTTGGTTCGAGGTAAGTATCTTGTCTAACCTTGTGTGGGAGACTTCCCCTTAGGATTTGAATCTTCTATGTTGATTGTAGTCCGTGTACACTAGGTGACGAGTACGTGCAGTGACTTATTTATAGGAAGTTGGCCTTTTAGGGTTCTTAGGTCTTTGTATTCATTGAACATGCAGTTGTTCTTGTTATGATTATATATCTTAATTACTAGATTCACATCTACCTACTTAATTAGAATCAATTGCTTCATGACCCACTATTATTGTTACTTGATTCATATATGCCTTAACTGAAACTGTTATCTCTTTTATAGCTATGCTATCTTTTCATAACTGCTTATCTTTATTTGAAATTTATATTATTTCATCCTATAATTGCTCAGTCTTAATTGAGGTTATGATTATTTTTCCGCTGCTTATCCTTAATTGAATTGTTGAATATCTTTCGTAATTTCCTCAACCTTAAAACGAAGTTTAGATATCCTATATCTTAGTCGACTTGTTTTATTTGACATTATTTGATTCGTGTTAGCTTCCCTGTTGTTGAAGTGTATATTGTGGGATCGCTGCTACACATTAGTTCTCCCTTTGTTGAGATGTTCTCTTTATGCCTAGCATTCTTTACTGTGGTTATTCCTTTGTGAATTGGTTCTACCGTTTCCTTGTGAATTTAAGTTATTGAGTTGATTTACTTGTCGTACTTTGTATTATTGTCATTGTTGCTGTTGTACTTGTTGTGGTGATGCACGAGGTTTCTACCGTGCGGTTGTTATTATTATGATGCACGCGGTTTTCTATTGTTACCATTGATATTTGCACATGCGGCGTGACAAGGTGGGATATGTGTATATATATATGGGTTGCGCATGTGGCGAGATAAGGTGGGAACATTATTATGCACGTGTGGCGAGACAAGACGGGCATTTATGTTACTATTGCACACGTGGCGAGACAAGGTGGGCTGTGTCAGGAGTTTATTTGTGATGATTTGTGGCCTGGGGGAATTCTTGTTGTTGATATTTGTATAGCGGTATACGTACATGTGTGAGCTTTATCTTGTGAAAATTGTGAGAAAAATATTCTACATGATGTCTGTTCTTTTTTTTCCTTATGCTTAATTGCTGATATGGATTATGGTAGTACACTTGCACAAGCATACACATAGTTAAGCACTCTTATCGGATAAAAGGTGTTCTTGATATTGTTGAGCATAGATGCTCACCCTTGTTTACTTGCCTTCTATGTGAGAATGACTCTATGGGCACGTGAGTCGTCAGTGCGGTTATGAGATGTTATAAGGGAAGATGATGCCAAGTGTTAGAGTTCAGGTATTGAGATCCGTAAGTTGTGATTTTTTCGAGGTTCGGTACCTCGTGGAGTTGTTGACTGAAACCTGATGTAAAAGCGGTTGTAGTTGCTGAGTTATTACTTGTCCTTGCTGTATTTGTGATTTCAGATTTCGGTTGTGTTCCATTCACCTTTCTGTGTCGTTTTCATGATATTCCGCTGATACTTATTGTTTCCTTCCTTATTGCCATCACTGTACTGTGAGCCATATTGCATAGCCTTCATGTGACATCATACTTCTGTTTTATATTAGACAAGTGGGAGACTTGACTGTTCCTCGTCACTACTCCACCGAGGTTAGTCTTGATACTTACTGGGCACCGCTGTGGTGTGCTCATGCTACTCTTCTGTACATTTTGGTGCAGATCCAGGTACTTGTTTGTTAGCTAGCTGTGTGGATTGTTACTGTGGAGACTCAAGGTAAACTTTCTGTTGCGTTCGCAGGCTTCAGAGTCACCTTTAAGTTTTCATTTTGCACTGTTTATTCTTAGTTCTGGACAGTTGTATTTAGAAGCTTTCTAGGAAATATTCTGTAGAGCTTATGACTTCTACTAACGGTTTTGGGAATTTTTAAGAGATTCTATTTAAATAATGTTATTTTCATTATTGTTAGGCTTACCTAGTCCCTAAGACTAGGTGCCATCTTGATACCCAAACGGAGGGAAAGTTGGATCGTGACAAGTTGGTATCAGAGCTCTAGGTTCATAGGTGCTACGAGTCATAAGAGAGTTTAGTAGAGTCTTGCGGATCGATACAGAGATGTCTGTACTTATCTTTGAGAGGCTACAGAACTATTAGGACAATCTCACTTCTTTCATTCATATCACACGAGCTTGTTGATCTCGGAGTCTAAACTTTTATCATTCCATTCTCTCACAGATGATGAGGACACGAGCTACAATTATAGACAACGCTGCTCCTGGAGCAAGTATCGTTAGAGGCAGAGGTAGGGGCCGATGAGGAGTAAGTGTCGTAGCCAAAGAACCTACCAGAGCAGCAGTTGAGGATCCGCCAGTAGTTCCAGTTAGGGAGCAGGTACCAGAGGCGCCTATTATTACCCTCAGACTTCAGGAGACCTTAGCACAATACTTGAGCTTGTTTGGTATATTGGCTCAGGCGGGGTTGATTCCGGTTGCACTAGATACTTCACAGACCGGGGGAGGAACCTAGACTCCCGCCGCCCACACCCCAGAGCAACGAGTTCATGTTGGTCAGATTCCAGGTGTCATGGCGACACAACCTGTGGTTCTATTTCAACTCGTGGACAGGGTAGCAACATCTGAGGAAGAGCAGCTTAGACTTGCAAGGTTCAAGAAATATGACCCTCCTACATTTAGTGGTTTGGCTTCAGAGAGTGCACATGGTTTTTTGGAAGAGTGTCACCTCATTCTCCGTACTATGCGTATTGTGGAGACGAGCGGGGTTGCTTTTACTATGTTGCAGCTCAGGGGAGTGGCTTACCAGTGGTGGCAGGCATATGAGTTCGGTAACCCAGCCGAGTTAGCTTCACTTACATGGGTTCAGTTTTCAGAGATGTTGCTGAGAGAGTTTCTACCTCAGGCCTTTCGAGATGCATGGCATGTAAAGTTAGAGCAGCTGCGCCAGGGCACTATGTCATTGTCAGAGTATGCCATGCGATTCGGTGATTTGGCCTGGCATGCACCTGCTTTGAGAGAGGACAGGGAGGTGATGAGGCCTCGTAGACCGGAGAGATCTACTGGTCCCTATTTTGGAGTCATGGTATGACATGGTAGAGGTTTTGTGGGTCAGCTATTCCAGTTTTCACTTCAGGCTTCGCACAGTTTTTCAGGTGCTCATGGGTCTCAGGGTACCCGTACCGCACAATTCCCACAACCACGTCAGCAGAGAGGTTGCTTCGACTGTGGAGATACCAGCCACAGGGTGAGAGATTGTCCTAGACTCCGGATAGGTGTGTCACAGTGGAGTATTCAGGCGAGTAGAGGGCGCCCAAGAGAGGAAGGCCCGACCCATTTGATGTGTTTCATATAGTAGGCTTGAGGCCACTGTGCCAGAAAATGTCATACATGTATGCTTTTGATTTGTTACAGAGGAGTGCCATTCGTATTTTGATTCGGTCTTGCTTATCGGAGCGAGTTCCCCTACTTGTTGTCCCACATATGGGTGAGTTTATGACTTAGTATTATGTTTAGATGTTTACCCCGTTGGGAGATTCTATGAGTGATATCCGTGTCTATCGTTTGTTTCTATTCATTATTGAAAGTTACAGGACTATAAGTGAATTCATGTTGTCCATTATGGTAGGTTTGATGTGATTCCTGAGTAAATTGGTTACGATTTGTAATTTGATACTCTACCGGGATGAGAATTTAGCAAGTGTTGAGATTTTATTGGCAGAATTCAGTTAGTGGAAGATTTCCATTGGTATGATGTATATTCGACTTGTGATTCAGAGTTGAGGGCGAGACCCTCGCGACTCCATGTGATTTGATATGTTTGAGCCGGGATGCGTGCCGCGGTGGAGGGTGATACCAGGATGAGATCCTTATGATTTGTTCATGTACTTTGATTTTTCCTTTTGAATTGATTTGTAGTAGGGTATTGTTAGAAAGTTGTGCCTATCGGGCTTGTTTGATATTTATCTTATGTGTTTCTCTTTACATATTTAGTCAATTTCGTTATGTGCTTCTTGCGTTTTGGCTTGCGGGGTGTGTGCCCGGTGGTGTTAGTTGTGACTTATTGATTCGGGTGTGTAGTTATGATGCCTTCGTGTTTCTTGCATCATTGTCAGCGTGGTGGAGGTTTGAAACGGGTTGCTAACGGATATGAGGCTAATGGCCTGTGATGGTTTTGATTTCGGGCTGCTATTGTGATAAGAAATGTTATTATGGTCCTATGTGTGATGTGTATTGTTGTGTGGTCGTACCTTGTGGGTATAGGCAAGAGTTGTTACAGCTAGTTGAGACTGATATTGGTTATGGATTTCAAATCAAATCTTTTGAAGATAAATGGAAGGTGAGAATTTTTGACTCTAAGGCTTACCGGTGTTGGCAGAAAGGATGAATTATAGTTGGGATGGTGTCGTCAGGCTTATGTGGATTGGGGTGACGTGCAGTCACCCGCGGGTGTATGTTGGATATGTACTTTCAGTGACTCGAAGACTTTGGGGCGATTCTTAGCACGTTCGAGGACGAACGTTTGTTTAAGAGGGGAAAGATATAATGACCCGGCCGGTCGTTTTGAGAATTTAAGTCCTGTCTGACGGCATAAGGCCCTGAGCAGCTTCATATTATGTGTATTGACTTGCGTGCATGGTTGAATTCGGTTACCGGATGTTTCAAGGTGATTTGGAACACTTAGTCCCTAAAACAGAAGCTTAAGTCTTAGGATTTTGACCGTAGTCGGAACTATGTGAAGACGACTCTGGAATGGAGTTCCGTCGGTTTCATTAGCCCCGTTGGGTGATTTTGGACTTAGGAGCGTGTCCGGACTGTAAATCCGAGGTCTGTAGTTGATTTAGGCTTGAAATGGCGAAAGTCGAATTTTTGAAGATTTGGACCGGAAGTGGACTTTATGATATCGGGATCGGAATGCGATTCCGAGAGTTGGAACAACTCCGTTATATTATTTGGGACTTGCCTGCAAAATCTGACTTCATTCCGGGTTGATTTGATAGGTTTCGGCATCGGTTGTAGAAATTTAAAGTTTCAAGTTCTTTAAGTTTGAATTGGAGTGCGATTCGTGATTTTTAGCGTTAGTTGATGTGATTTGAGGGCTCGACTAAGTTCGTATGGTGTTTTAGGATTGGTTGGTATGTTTGGTTGACTTCCCGTGGGCCTTGGGTGAGTTTCAAGTGCTTAATGGATTAAAGGTTTGATTTGTGTTGCTGCTACGTCTTCAGGCTTCTGGTATTTTCGCACTTGCGGTGAAGAGACCGCAGGTGCAGGAGCGCATGTGCAGAGAGGCAAGAGCAGAAGCGGAAAAGTGGAGGAGTTCCAGGGGTCGCAGGTGCGAGCAAAATTCCGTATCTGCGATGCCCGCAGATGCGAAGATTGAGGCGCATGTGCGAGAAGAGCTGGACTTGACAGTCTCCGCAGGTGCGAAGCATTTATGCGCTTCAGCGGATCCGCAGAAGCGGATTTTGGAATGCAGAAGTGAGAGGAAGCGCATGTGCGGTTGGACATGCGCACCCACGGTTGCGCAGATGCGGCTAATTATGTCGCAGGTGCGGTCACGCCTAGGCAGAAAAGAGAAATTGGAGGGTTTGATTTCATTCTTCGTTTTTGGACTTGAGAGCTCGGAATTTGGCGATTTTTCGAGGGATTTTCAGAGGAAGCTTTGGGGTAATGATTCCTAATTTATTTTTGGTTGTATTACATTAATCTATAGTTTTTTTCTCCATTTATATTCGGATTTTTGGGGTTGAAATTGGGAAGAAAATTGGAAGAACTTCTTCAATAAAGATTTCGGGTTTTGAAAGGGGATTTGTGGTCGGATTTGAGTAATTTTTATATGGTTGGACTCGTGAGTGAATGAGTGTTCGTATTTTGTGATTTTTACCCGATTCCGAGACGTGGGCCCAGTCGACATGTTAGGGCGAATTTCAGAAGTTTTGTTAAAATATCGATTTCATTGATTAGATGAGTCTATTATTGTTGTATTCATGTTATGCAATTGTGTTTGGCTAGATTTGGGCCATTCAGATCCGGATATTCGTGGAAAGGCATTTTGACCGATTGTTTGAGCTTGGTTCGAGATAAGTATCTTGCCTAAACTTGTGTGGGAGACTTCCCCTTAGGATTTGAATCTTCTATGTTGATTGTAGTCCGTGTACACTAGGTGACGAGTACGTGCACTGACTTATTTGTGGGAAGTTAGCCTTTTAGGGTTCTTAGGTCTTTGTATTCATTGAATATGCAGTTGTTCTTGTTATGATTATATATCTTAATTACTAGATTCACATCTACCTACTTAATTAGAATCAATTGCTTCATGACCCACTAATATTGTTACTTGATTCATATATGCCTTAACTGAAACTGTTATCTCTTTTATAGCTATGCTATCTTTTCATAATTGCTTATCTTTATTTGGAATTTATATTATTTCATCCTATAATTGTTCAGTCTTAATTGAGGTTATGATTATTTTTCCGCTGCTTATCCTTAATTGAATTGTTGAATATCTTTCGTAATTTCCTCAACCTTAAAAAGAAGTTTAGATATCCTATATCTTAGTCGACTTGTTTTATTTGGCATTATTTGATTCGTGTTAGCTTCCCTGTTGTTGAAGTGTATATTGTGGGATCGTTGCTACACATTAGTTCTCCCTTTGTTGAGCTGTTCTCTTTATGCCAAGCATTCTTTACTGTGGTTATTCCTTGTGAATTGGTTCTACCGTTTCCTTGTGAATTTAAGTAGTTGAGTTGATTCACTTGTCTTACTTTGTATTATTGTCATTGTTGCTGTTGTACTTGTTGTGGTGATGCACGGGGTTTCTACCGTGTGGTTGTTATTATTGTGATGCACGAGGTTTCTGCCATGCGACTGTTATTATGGGGTTGCACGAGGTTTCTGCCGTGCTATTGTTATCATTGATATTTGCACATGTGGCGTGACAAGGCGGGATATGTATATATATATGTGGATTGCTCATGTGGCGAGACAAGGTGGGAACATTGTTATGCACGTGCGGCAAGACAAGACGGGCATTTATGTTACTATTGCACACGTGGCGAGACAAGGTGGGCTATGTCAGGGGTTTATTTGTGATGATTTGTAGCCTGGGGGCATTCTTGTTGTTGATATTTGTATAGTGGTATACGTACCTGTGTGAGCTTTATCTTGTGAAAGCTGTGAGAAACATATTCTACGTGATGTCCGTTCTTTTTTTCCCTTATGCTTAATTGCTGATATGGATTATGGTAGTACACTTGCACAAGAATACACGTAGTGAAGCACTCTTATCGAATAAGAGGTGTTCTTGATATTGTTGAGCATAGATGCTCACCCTTGTTTACTTGCCTTCTATGTGAGAATGACTCTATGGGCACGTGAGTCGTCACTGCGGTTATGAGATGTTATGAGGGTAGATGATTCCAAGTGTTAGAGTTCAGGTATTGAGACCCGTAAGTTATGATTTATCCGAGGTTCGGTACCTCGTGTAGTTGTTGACCAAAACCTGATGTAAAAGCGGTTGTAGTTGCTGAGTTATTACTTGTCCTTGCTGTATTTGTGATTTCAGATTTATGTTGTGTTCCATTTACCTTTCTGTGTCGTTTTCATGATATTCCGTTAATACTTGTTGTTTCCTTCCTTATTACCATCACTGTACTGTGAGCCATATTGCATAGTCTTCATGTGACATCATACTTCTGTTGTATATTAGACGAGTAGGAGTCTTGACCGTTCCTCGTCACTACTCCACCGAAGTTAGTCTTGATACTTACTGGGCACCGTTGTGGTGTGCTCATGCTACTCTTCTCCACATATTTGTGCAGATCCAGGTACTTGTTCGTTAGCTAGCTGTGTGGACTGTTGCTGTTGAGACTCAAGGTAAACCTGCTGTTGCGTTCGCAGGCTTCGGAGTCACCTTCAAGTTTTCATTTTGCACTGTTTATTCTTAGTTCTGGATAGTTGTATTTAGAAGCTTTCTAGCAAACACTCTGTAGAGCTTATGACTTGTATTACCGTTTTGGGTAATTTTTAAGAGATTCTATTTAAATAATATTATTTTAATTTTTGTTAGGCTTACCTAGTCCCTAAGACTAGGTGCCATCACGATACCCAAACGGAGGAAAAGTTGGGTCGTGACAGCCCCACTGTCAATATTTTAATGAATTCTGGATTTTATTCGAAAAATTAGTAAATTCATATGGAATTAATTCCTATGATTCGTATTGAGTATATTGAATTGTTTGTGAATAGATTTGAAGCTTTCGGAGATAAAATTAAAAGGAAAAGCTATGGTTGAGTAATTGATTGTAATTTGCAAAGCGAGGTAAGTGTCGTGGTTAACCTTGACTTGAGGGAATAGAACCCTTAAATTAATTGTTATGTGATTTGCATGTGAACGGCATATAGGAGAGGTGACGAGTGTCTATACGTCGTCAAATTAATTGTTTGTCTGCTTACTTGAAAAATCATAAATTATTTTAAATCATGAATTAATTATTATAATAATTGTTTCTCTCTTATTCTTTGCCAAATATTAATTCTTAAATTCCTGTAATAATTGCTATATGCTTATATGAATTATGTGCACTAATTGCTACTTGATATTTAGCATATTAAATATTAAACTGTCTATTTTCTCCCTGATTCCCAAAATAAATTGTTATTGCCATTGTTTGTTCATAAATAAATTATAATTATTGTGTGCCTTGATGCTTAATAGTTTCTCATTGGACGTGGTATTTATTGGAGTAATTTTTATTTACATTATGAGCTATTTAAAGTTATATATATTGGGGGAACGGGTTGCACACCGCAATGAAAATGAAAGTAAATATATCTATATTGGGGGATCGAATTGCACGCCGCAATAGACTTATTTAAAAATCAATATTGGGAGATCGGATTGCACACCGCAATAGACTTATTTAAAAGTCAATATTGGGGGATCGGATTGCATGCCGCAATAGACTTATTTAAAAGTCAATATTGGGGGATCAGATTGCACATTGCAATAGACTATTTAAAAGTCAATATTGGGGGGATCAGATTGCACGCCGCAATAGACTTATTTAAAAGTAAATATTGGGGGATCGGATTGCATGCCACAACAGACTTATTTAAAAGTCTATATATATACTTGATTGAAATAAATATATGATAGACTTGATTAAAATGAAAATATTGTGAGAGCGGGTTGCACGTTGCAACAGAACCGAATGTGAATATATTGTGAGAGCGGGTTGCATGCTGCAACAGAATTGAATGTGACTATATTGTGAGAGCGGGTTGCACGCTGCAACAGAATTGATGGAAATGATAATTGGTTATAACTGCTGAGTTGGCTTCAATCATTATAAATGAGTTACCTGATTTATTTCTATTATTGTTGTTGTTACTAATATTGCGTACAGGTTAACATAAGTGAATCGCCTTAGCCTCGTCACTACTTCATCGAGGTTAGGCTCAACACTTACCAGTACATGGGGTCGGTTGTACTGATACTACACTCTGCACTTCTTGTGCAGATGTCAGAGTTAGTCCCAGCGGTGTACCATAGACTTGTTGGATTTCAGCTACTCGGAGGAGACTTGAGGTATAACTGCATGGCTTCCGCAGTACTGAAGTCCCCGTCTATTTTACTTTAGCTGTGTGTTTATTTCCAGATAGCTTTATTTTATTCAGACCTTTATTTGTATTTATTCTAAAAGCTCGTGCACTTGTGACACCAATTCTGGGATGGTATTTAGACACCGTTATTATTATGGATTATTTCAAAAGAACCTGTACCGGGCTCCGGAACCAAAATACGGACCCGGTACCAACAATGGCAAACATCAATCAATTCTTAAAACAATTAATTTTCAAACCTTTAGGTTTCATCAAATATTCATAACTTGATCTAGGGACCTCCGAATTCGATTCCGGGCATACGCCCATGTCCCATAATTCGATACGGACCCACCGGGACTGTCAAAATACGGATCCGAGCTCGTTTACCAAAACTTTTGACCGAAGTTAACTAAAATCAATATTTAAGGCAAAATTTGTATTTTCATTATTTTTCAACATAAAAGCTTTCCGGAAATCTACTGGACTGTGCACTCAAATCGAGGAGGGTAAAAATAACATTTTAAAGGCTTAAGAGCACAGATTCGAGTTCTAAATCATAAGATGACCTTTTGTTCCATCACACAACAGGTTCGTACGATGATTTTGGACTTGGGCATATGTACGGGTTGAATTTTGGATGACCCGAGAATGTTTCGGCACATATTATGGAAGTTGGCATTTTTAGAAGGATTTCATAAATTTGAGTTGAAGTTCATTTCAGTGTTATCAATATCCGTTTGGGATTCTGAGCCTAGGAATAACTCCGTATGGTGATTTTGTTGTTGGGAGCACGTTCGGATGTGGATTTGGAGGTCCGTAGGTCATTTTGGGAACATTTGGAAAAAGTTAGGAATTTGAAGGTTTTTGAGAAGTTAAAATGGGAGTGGACTTTTTGATATCGGGGTCAGATTCTGATTTTGGAAGTTGGAATAGGTCCGTAATGTCGAATGTGACTTTTGTACAAAATTTGAGGTCAATCGGACGTGATTTGATAGGTTCCGGCATCGAATGTAGAAGTTTGAGGTTCTAAAGTTCTTTAAGCTTGAATTGGGGTAGATTCGTGATTTTGATGTTGTTTGATGTGATTGGAGGCCTTGAGCAAGTTCGTAATGTGTTGTGGGACTGATTGGTATGATTGGTTGAGGTCCCGGGGGCCTCAGGTGTGTTTCGTGGTGGTTTCGGTTCATTTGGAGCTGTTTTGGAACTGCTGATTCTGGTATCTGGTTTCCTTCTTCGCGAATGCAAAGGAAGTCCCGCGTTCGCGAAAAAGAAAATTTTGGGGGTGCTGCATTTGTCCTTTGCGAACGTGAAGTAGTGGACGCGAGTGCGAGGCAAGGTCTGGTCAAGCTTACGCGAATGCGACACAGTGGTCGCGAACGCGAAAAAGGAAGGGAAGTCAGGACCCTGAGCCATTAAGCCTTCGCGAATGCGAAGCTTAGACTGCGACCGAGAAGAAGGAGGGAAGTTGGCTACCGCGAATATGAGAGCTTGAACGCGAACACGATGCTGTGCATGGTCAGGCCTTCACGAACGCGACACTGGTCATGCGAAGAAGAAGGGCAGCATCTGGGCAGATTGTTTTAAACGAGAGTTTGGCCCTTTTCAATTCATTTTCCTCCATGGGAGCCGACCTAGGAGCGATTTTGGAGCTCCATCTTCATCATCTATGTCAAGGTAAGTGATTCCCACCTATTGCAAGTTAAATACTTGGATTACATCTAGAATTGTACCTGGAAAATCATGAGAAATTAGCGAAAATTTGGGATTTTGAAGAAAAACCTAGAACTAGGTATTTTTGGATTTTGACCACGAAATTGAACATGGAATTGAGAATAAATTATATATTTGAGTTCGTAATATTATGGGTAATGTTTATCTTCAAAAAATTTAGACTCTTGATATTTGGATGAAAAATAAATTATTATTATTATTATTATTATTATTATTATTATTTTTTTTTTTTTTTTTTTTTTTTTTTTTTTTTTTTTTTTTTTTTAATAAATTGGAGGTAAATGGTGTAGTGTTGGAAGAGAACACTATTAGTGACAGATTGTAGCCTTTTAAACGTCCTTGTATTCAGAACCAGTGTCCCAAAGACCTTCATGGTCTGTTCCAGATCTTCTTAGAGTGTAAGCTCNTTTTATAACATATATTTTCTAGATATCATAATGTTTATGATATATTAGTATAGTTTAAATTTATAAAGCACTTATGATTTTTTTAATAGAAATATGATGAGTTGATTATTAAATAATTTTGAAAGTATAAGACAAGGACTTTTAGTTTTCAATTGTATTACTATACGTGGATTTGTTATTTATTTGCACTTACTGTGATGCTTTTAAAGAGGATTAAGGGAATAGGGAATCTAATTTGTCTTTCTAAGTAGGTCCCACCTAATAAAGGGACATTCTTATCAATTTTGGGATAAGGAAAAGATATTTGTTAAAGGTGCTATATACGTGTGTGATATTGGAATCAGACTCGTCCCTCCAAAGATTATTAAATTAGATGGAAAAGTGGGCCTTACATGTGCTTTACACTACTACTAAGACACAAATAACGTACAGATATGCTAAGAAGGGAAACAACTTGAAAGTGATAATCTTCTGTAACTAGAAAAGTTTCGTTAGAAGGTATATTTTGCAATGAACAAAGAATGGCAACAACGAAGGCATCCTTGTTGTTTAAGGAGTAAAATTATCTACTAGTGTAACTAATTGAAGAATCTGATTCTTTTTTACTTATTGAGATTATGTGTAGAGAAGGCTAAGTTCACCGCCTTCGATAAAATCGTCACTAAAGGTATGTTAAGGCTATCCCTTCTTTCTTTTGGCATGATCCAAATGATACAAACGAAAAAAGTAAAATACGCAACTTTCATAAATGACTCTATTCATAGAAATACTAGGGGTGTCTATATTCTTGATTCCTCATGTGAATTATTATTATATCCTCTATTCATGGGTCTCAGAAAAATACGTATTTGATAAAGTTTGTCCCAAAGGCATATTGATTTTATGATATTCGAGAAATCTTATCAACGTATTTCTTATGCATTTCATGCATTTATACATGTACATTGACCCATGACCAGAAGGCATTATATATGCGTATATTATATGTATATAGGATATGGAAAAAAGTTACGGCGTTATATACGCACCACCACCTGATCTTTTGGTATACGTTGATTATTTTGCCCACAGTGGCTGAGATGATATGATGTTATGTACGCATATACCTATGCATGGTATGGAATTTATACGCACATGCATGACATTATAAATTTTCATGATTCATAGAGCTATTCAGAATTACAGGTTGAGTTCTTTACTCCATGTTTCTTTCATGTCTTTTATATACTACTGTCATGCCTTACATACTCGATACTTTATTTGTACTGGCATCCCTTTTGCCTGGGGACGCTGCGTTTCATGCCCGCAGGTCCCGATAGACAGGTTGAGAGTTCTCCTAGTAGGTTATCAGCTCAGCAGAAGGTGTTTGTGCACTCCACTTGCTCTAGAGTTGCCTATTTGGTCAGTATGATTTGAATATGTATTGTTTGGTATGGCGGGGCTCTGTCCCGACCTTTATGATATTTATGTACTCTTAGAGGCTTGTAGACAAATGTCATGTATACAGATATGGGTATGGCCTTATAGGCCAGTACGTCATATGTATAAGTTGGTATTACATGTTGTATTCTACTTATCTCACGACAGCCTATCCGACTCAGTTATCTATGATAGTATGATACAAAAAGATATGTCATGTTGGTACTCGGTTGAGTAAGGTACCAGGTGCCCGTCGCAGCCCATCGGTTTGGGTTGTGACATTAAGTCCGGGTAGTCTAGGACCCAAAAGCATGCTCTACTTGTAATATTTGCAACCTTGTTGTCAATTTAAAAATGCTTAAATCATATCGAACTTGGTAAATAAATTTTCCAAAAAGCTAAACATCATTTCTTGACTGTTAAAAGAGCAATTGCCATTTCCTTGGTTAATTCCTCCTTGATGAATTCTCGATTGACTGTTTGAGTGTGTTTATCTTTGTGGAACGGGCCGAACGCCTCGGCAGATTAAATAGATGCATCTATGGTTCGTGCAATTCGACCCTCTGGCAGTGCATAATTTAAATATTTGTTGGATCAGGCCGTACGACCTCGACATGATTTGCACATGACTTAATTGATTGTTTTGGAATTATTGATAATGTATATGGCCTCATTGGCCGGAGATATAAATTTTTAAAATATGAAAATAAATTTAGAAATCCCCTATTAACAAGAGAGTTACTTACCTGCCTCATGTTATTGTGTTTACCGTTGCCTCATAAAATCCATAATTCATCATATCATTGGTATATTAATTATAGCCCATAGTAAGTGTCCGAGTCGACCCCTCGTCGTTACTTCTTCAAGGTTAGGCAGGATACTTACTGGGTATGCGTTGATTTACGTACTCATGCTACACTTGCTGCACATTTCTGTGCAGGTACACATATGTTTAGCAGTCTTGTGGGCACATAGGCGCAATTATGGAGGGGATTTAAGTGAGTTGCATTCTATACGATGCCCCGCAACCAACAGAGTCTTCTTCAGAGTACTTACATTTTTTCTGTCCAATTTGTATTCCGGACAGCTATTGTATTTTATTTTACATTCCAAGTTAATGCTTATGCACTTGTGACACCGAGTTTTGGGATGATTATGGGTTGCATTATATTGGAGTTTTTAAAGATATTACTATGTATTTTGTAAACTTCATCTATTACTATTAAATTGAGGGGAAAACTATGATTTAAAAAATATTAAAATGAGACCTGAATTAAGTATTTAGTGTTGGCTTGCCTGACAGCAATGTCCGACGCCATCACAACCTTTAATGGATTTTGGGTCTTGACAACATGGTATCAGAGCACTAGGTTCAGTTAGGTCTCACGAGTCATGAGCAAGTCTAGTAGAGTCTTGCGGATCGGTACGGAGACGTCTGTACTTATCTTCGACAGGCTACAGGGTTGTTAGGAGCACTTCCCTTCTTGATTCCTCATCATGCGATTTAATTCCTTTGAGGCTTATGCCTTTATTTCCTTACCATTATATCTTATGCGACGTGAAGTGCTTGCTATCGATCGAGAATTGAGGAATTGTAATGGTACTACAGATGCGATGTGGGGATATTTCTCCCTGCGTAGTTGATTGGGCTATTGTCGTCGCCTTGCAGAAGGATACTCCGTTATGTTAGCTCGGTAGTTGTACTTCTAAGAGCTTTGAGGCTATGCACAGGTTGCTATGATTCTCATGAGTTGTTATAGCACAATATATATGTGATGGTAGGATGCTTGTCTATGTGTCGGGGTAGTGGATGACTTGAAAGGAGGTTTACTCGGTGTATTATTCAGAGATTCGATGTTTTATTTCCGATGGAGGAAAGGCAATCAGACTATAAATGTTCAAGTTTGGGTTGATGGAGTAACGAGACTTGGTATTTTCGAGCGTGGTGGAATTTGCATCTGTGATGTGGTGTCATTGTCCTGGTTGAATACGTTAAGTTCGCCGGTGTTATGGTTTTCTTCAATTTTCCTGTGGGAAAGAGTAGCGTGAAATAGTACCATAGAAGCGGCTATTAGAGACCGCAGTGTGCGGCGGTTCAGGATTTGAATTCATGTTCCGGGTGTTGATGGCTCGAGAAAGATGCTCTTTGAAGGAGTTTAAAGTTGTTAGCGATCTAATGGTTCAAATGCTACAGAGATAGATAATGATTTAAGGCAACAACTAGACGACGAAGTATGAGGAAGGACATATGGTGGGTGTCTTGCGATAGTTAAATTTCTAGAAGGCTAGGTATAAAGAGCAGAAGTCGAGTAGTTGCTTAAAGGAGAGGGTTTGACCAAAGTGGGAGAGTGGCAGAGTAGCATATGGGTTCGGTGGCAGAATGACAACATGCTTGAGAAAAGTTCAAACTGATTTAGGATTCACGGTGGGCAATGGCTAGGTCTACGAAATTATTTGGAATATTGGCTATTATACGGGGGAGACTGGGAATGACAGAAAGGAGTTGCTTGATATGAAGAAGGATACAACATGACCATGGATTGGAACGTATTGTCGCACCTTGTCCATGAGGAGTGAACGGATTTGATAGGCTGTCATGATCCGAAATTCCCATATTCGGATCACGATGGAGCCTAACATTTCACTTGCTAGGCAAACCAACATTAGAATAATATTATCCTTTTTTAAAATAATTTTTAAATTTATTAATAACAAAGAACAAATACGGAAGTAAAGTCTGAAATGTAGTGAATAATCCTTAAAACAACGGTGTCTAAATACCATCCCAGAATTGGTGTCACAAGTACACGAGCTTCTAGAATAATACAAATAAGGTCTAAATAAATTAAAGCTGCATGGAAACAAACACACAGCTAAAGTAAAATAGACGGGGACTTCAGAACTGCAGACGTTGTGCAGTTATACCTCAAGTCTCCTCCGAGTAGCTGAAATCCGAGCAAGTCTATGGCACGCCGCTGGGACCAACTCCGAAATCTGTACAAGAAGTGCAGAGTGTAGTATTAGTACAACCGACCCCATGTACTAGTAAGTGTTGAGCCTAACCTCGACGAAGTAGTGACGAGGCTAAGTCGGTTTACTTACATTAACTTGTACGCAATATTAGTAACAACAACAAATAATAGAAATAAATCAGGTAACTCATTTATAATAATTGAAGCCAATTCAGCATTCATAACCAATTATCATTTCCATCAATTCTGTGCAGCGTGCAACCCCGCTCTCACAATATATTCACATTCAATTCTGTTGTAGCGTGCAACCCGCGCTCCCAATATATTCATATTCAATTCTGTTGCGGCGTGCAACCTGATCCTCCAATATGAACTTTTAATAAGTCTGTTGCGGCGTGCAACCCGATCCTCCAATATGGACTTTAATTAAGTCTGTTGCGGCGTGCAACCCGATCCTCCAATATGGACTTTAATTAAGTCTGTTGCGGCGTGCAACCCGATCCTCCAATATGGACTTTAATTAAGTCTGTTGCGGCGTGCAACCCGATCCTCCAATATGGACTTTTAATAAGTCTGTTGCGGTGTGCAACCCGATCCTCCAATATGGACTTTAATTAAGTCTGTTGCGGCGTGCAACCCGATCCCCCAATATATCTATTTCAATCAATTCTGTTGCGGCGTGCAACCCGTTCCTCCAATATATTCACTTACCAATTCTTATAGAAGAAATTTCCCCAATAAATGCAACAATTAATATAAATTTATAAGACAACAAGCATACAATAGTTATGATTTAATTATGAAACAAACAATGACAAATATCAAATTATTATGGAAATTAGGGAGAAAATAGGCAGTTTAATGTTCAACATGCTAAATGCCAAATAACAATTAAGACACATAATTCAAATAATATGTAACAATTAATGCAGGAATTCAAGAATTAATATTTGATAAAGAATAGGAGAGAAACAATTATTATAATAATTAATTCATGATTTAAAATGATTTATGATTTTTCAAGTAATTATGCAAACAATTAATTTGACGACATATAGACACTCGTCACCTCGCCTATACGTCATTCACGTGCATTTCACATAACAAATAGTTTAAGGGTTCTATTCCCTCAAATCAAGATTAATCACGACACTTACCTCGCTTTGCAAATTTCAATTAATTACTCGACCACAACTTTTCCTTTTACATTTGTCTCCAAAAGCTTCAAATCTATTCATAAACAATTCAATATACTCAATACGAATCATAGGAATTAATTCCATATGAATTAACAAATATTTCAGATAAAAATCCCAAATTCATTTAAATATTCAACACTGGGACTCACGTCTCAAATCTAGGAAAAACTTACGACATATGAACATCCATTCCGAGACGAGTCCAACCATACAAAAATTATCAAATTTCGATGTCAAATGGACCTTCAAATCTAAATTTTTTGCTTTTGGAAAGTTTTACAAAATTCCAATTTCTTGCATCTAAATCCGAAATAAAGGATGATTATAGACATGGATTCATAAAATATAATCACTTTTGGTTATAGAACACTTACCCAATTCGAAGTCGTGGAAATCTCCTTCAAATCGCCCAAAATCCGAGACTTCAAACTCAAAAATGAGTGAAAATGGCTAAAACCCGATTTTTATGTATTCTGCCCAGCATTTTCGCATCTGTGGGCTATATTTTCGCACTTGCGGCCTCAAATTTGTAAGACAAAGCTCGTATTTGCGGAACAGGGTAGCTTGTCCAGTGGCCGCATTTGCGCCCAAACATATCGCACTTGCGACATCGCAGAAGCGCACTAATGACCGCAGAAGCGGTCTTCCTCGTAGAAGCGGCTCGTCCATCGTGGATGCGGTTTTGCACCTGTGCTCATTTCTCCGAAGAAGCGGAGCTCGGCAGGCTTTCCAATGTTGCAGAAGCAACTGGAATTCCGCAGGAGCGACCACGCACGTGCGCACAAAATTTCGCAGGTGCGGCACACCAGAACCATCACTGGGCAGCAGGTTCCAATTGCTCTGTGGCTCGTCTGAAACTCATACGAGTCACTCGGGTCCTCGTCTGAATATTCCAACATGTCCAGAAACATAATACAGACTTACTCGGGGTTTCAATTCACGTCAAACAACATCAAAACTATAATTCACACCTTGATTCGAACTTTTAAGTTTCAAACTTTTCAATTTACGAAACTTGCGCCAAAACATATTAAATGAATCCAGAATGACTTCAAATTTGGCACACAAGTCATAAATGACATAACAGAGCTATTCAAATTTCCAAAATCGGATTCCGACTCCGATATCAAAAAGTCAACCCTGTGGTCAAACTCGAAAATCTTTAGCCTTTAAATTACTAGTTTCCGTTAAATGGTCATAACTTGAGCTAGGAACCTCCAAATTAAATTTTGGGCATTCTCCCAAGTGCTGAATCACGATACGGAGCCACCAGAACGGTCAAAATACTAATTCGATTCCGTTTTCTCAAAATGTTGACCAAAGTCAACTCAGTTGAGTTTTGGGGTTCAATTTCACATTTTAATCCATTTTTCATATAAAAACTTTTCGGAAAATTTTATGGACCACGCACGCAAGTCGAGGAATAATAAATAGTGATTTTTGAGGTCTTAGAACACAGAATTACTTATTAAATTTAAAGATGACATTTTGGGTCATCATATTCTCCACCTCTAAAACAAATGTTTGTCCTCAAACGGAGTTAGAAAAAGTACCTGAGCTGGAGAAAAGGTATGGCTATTTACTCAGCATGTCCGACTCGGACTCCCAGGTAGATGCCTCAATCGGCTAACCTCTCCATTGCACTCAAACTGAAGGATAACTCTTAGATCTCAACTGCCGGACCTGCCGGGCTAGAATAGCCACCGGCTCCGACTTGTAAGTCAAATCTTTGTCCAATTGGACTGAGCTAAAATCTAATACATGGGACGGATCACCATGATATTTCCGGAGCATAGACACATGGAACACCGGATGAACCGCTGATAAAATAGGTTGTAATGCAAGCCTGTAGATTACTTCACCCACCATTTCAAGAATTTCAAAGGGTCCGATATACCTAGGGCTCAACTTGCCCTTCCATACGAACCTCATTACACCTTTCATAAGTGAAACCCGGAGTAATATTCTTTCTCCAACCATGAATGCAATATCACGAACTTTATGGTCGGCATAACTCTTTTGCCTAGACTGAGCTGTGCGAAGTTGATCCTGAATAATCTTGACCTTATCCAAGGCATCCTGTACTAAATTGGTACCCAATAACCGAGCCTCTCCCGGTTCAAACCAGCTAACTGATGAACGGCATCGCCTTCCGTATAATGCCTCATATGGAGCCATCTGAATGCTTGACTGGTAGCTATTATTATAACCAAACTCCACAAGTGGCAAGAAATGATCCCCAAGAACCTCCAAAGTCTATAACACAAGCGCGACGCATATCTTCCAATATTTGAATAGTGCGATCTGACTGTCCGTCTGTCTGTGGATGAAATGGTATACTCAACTCCACCCGTGTGCCTAACTCACGCTGTACAGCCCTCTAGAAATGTGAGGTAAACTGCGTACCTCGATCTAAAATAATAGACACGGGCACACCGTGAAGGTGGACAATCTCACAAATCTAAATTTTAGCTAACCTCTCTGAAGAATAGGTAACTTCCACTGGAATGAAATGTGCTGACTTGGTCAACCTGTCCACAATGACCCAAGATGCATCAAATTTTCTCTAAGTCCGTGGGAGCTCAACAACAAAATCCATAGTGATACGCTCCCACTTCCACTCAGGAATTGCTAACTTCTGAAGCAAACCACCAAGTCTCTGATGCTCGTACTTAACTTGCTGACAATTCAGACACCGAGCTACATATGCAACTATATCCTTTTTCATTCACCTCCACCAATAATGTTGCCGCAAATCTTGATACATTTTGGCGGTACCTGGATGAATAGAGTACCTGGAACTGTGTGTTTCTTCAAGAATTAATTCACGAAGCCCATCCATATTAGGCACACAAATACGACCCTACATTCGCAGAACTCCATCTTCCCCTACTACAACCTGTTTGGCATCACCGTACCGCACCGTGTCCTTAAGGACAAGTAAATGAGGATCATCATACTGCCTCTCTCTAATATGCACATATAAAGAAGACCGAGCGACCGTGAAAGCAAGAACCCGACTGGGTTCTGAAATATCTAACCTCACGAACTGATTAGCCAAAGTCTGAACATCTACAGCTAATGGCCTCTCACTAATCGAAATATACACAAAACTGCCCATACTCACAGCCTTTCTACTCAAAGCATTGGCCACCACATTGGCCTTTCCGGGGTGATATACAATGGTGATATCATAGCCTTTCAACAACTCCAACCATCTTCTCTGCCTCAAATTAAGATCCTTTTATTTGAATAGATACTGAAGGCTACGATGATCAGTAAATATCTTACACGAGCCACCGTAGAGGTAATGCCTCCAAATCTTCAGCGCATGAACAATGACTGCCAATTCTAAGTCATGAACAAGATAATTCTTCTCACGAACTTTCAACTGCCGTGACGCATATGCAATTACCTTGCCATCTTGCATTAATACTGCACTAAGCCCAATGTGAGATGCGTCATAATATACCGTATACGATCCTAAACTTATGGGTAATACCAATACTGGTGCCGTAGTCAAAGCAGTCTCGAGCTTCTGAAATCTCAACTCACACTCATCTGACCATCTGAATGGGACACCCTTCTGGGTTAGTCTGGTCAATGATCTTGCTATAGATGAAAACCCTTCCACGAACTGACAATAATAACCTGCCAAACCCAGAAAACTCTGGATCTCTGTAACTGAAGTAGGTCTAGGCCAATTCTGAACAGGCTCTATCTTCTTAGGATCCACCTTTATGCCTTTTACCGATACAACATGCCCCAAAAAGGCAACTGAGTCTAACCAAAACTCAAATTTTGAAAATTTGGCATATAACTGATTATTCTTCAAAGTCTGAAGCACACTCCGAAGATACTTCTCATGTTCCTCTCGTCTGATGGAGTAAATCAAGATATCATCAATGAATACAATCACAAAATAATCCAAATAGGGCTTGAACACCCGATTCATCAAATCCATAAATGATGCTGGGGTGTTTGTCAATCCAAATGACATCACTAGGAATTCGTAATGCCCATACCGAGTCCGAAAAGTTGTCTTAGGGATATCAGATGCCCTAATCTTCAACTGATGGTAACCAGACCTCAAGTAAATCTTCGAAAATAACTTGGCACCCTGAAGCTGATCAAATAAGTCATCAATTCTTGGCAACGGATATTTGTTTTTGATAATGGCCTAATGAATCTCTGATTAAGTAAGTTTTGTAAATGCTCTTTCAATTCTTTCGACTCTGGCATGGTCATACGGTATGGTGGAATAGAAATGGGCTGAGTGCCCGGAGCCAGATCAATACAGAAGTCAATATCTTTGTCGGGTGGCTTCCCCGGCAGATCTGCAGAAAATACTTCTAGAAATTCACGAACAACTGTTACTGAGTCCATAGAAGGAACATCCGCACTGGGATCGCGAATATAAACCAAATAGGCTAGACTCCCTTTCTCTACCATACACCGAACTTTCATATAAAAATAACCCTGCTGGCAGAATGACCAGGAGTTCCTTTCCACTCTAACCGAGGTAACCCCGGCATGACTAGAGTCATTGTCTTAGCATGACAATCCAATATAGCATGATAAGGTGACAGCCAATCCATACCCAAGATGACATCAAAATCTACCATATCAAGAAGTAGAATATCCATACTAGTCTCAAGATTATTAATAGTAACCACACATGAATGATAGACATGATCTACTATAACACAGTCTCCCACTTGTGTAGATACACACACAGAAGCACTCAGAGAATCACATGGCACAACCAAATATGAAGCAAAATAGGAGGGCACATATGAATAAGTAGATCCTGGATCAAATAGAATTGAAGCATCTCTATGGCAAACTGGAATAATACCTGTGATCACAATATCAGATGACTCGGCCTCAGGCCTAGCTGAAAAAGCATAAAATCGGGGCTGGGCCCCACCACTCCGAACTGTGTCCCTAGGACGGCCTCTAACTGGCTGGCCTCCACCTCAAACGGTCTGACTTCCACCTCTAATGGCCTGACCTCCACCTCTAGTGGCCTGACCTCCACCTCTAGCTGCCTGACCCCTAGCTCTAGCTGGCTGAGCAAGCAGTAAAGCAACCGATGCCAGTATAATGGAACGAGAATCTTGCCGAGATCTGTTACTCGCCAATCTAGGGCAATACCTCCTGATTGACCAATGCTCCCACACTCATAACACCCATCTTGATGCCGTGGCTGCTGAAGTTGAAGCTGACCCAAATGGGCCGGATAACCGCTGTAGTAACTCTGGAGTGGCAGTGCATTGATAGGAGCTGAATGTGCACTAAATGTTGGTTATCCATAGTAAGGCATAATAGGACCGTAACTCCCCGAAGCACTGTGAGATGCATGAAGTGCTGAATAAAACGGTTTTGGAGGATGACCCCTACCAAAATTACCCCTGCCTCTAGACAAGGCACCACCGAAACCACCAAACTGACGAGGCCTCTTATCGGACCTCTGCCCTCTCTCCTTTGCAAGAACCATCTCGATCCTCTTTGCGACATTGGCAGACGCCTGAAAAGAAATCTCACTTCCGGTCTCCTTGGCCATCTGAAGTCTGATAGGGTGAGTGAGTCCCTCAATAAACCTCCTCACTCTCTCTCCCTCCGTAGGTAGTAAAAGGAGAGCATGACGGGCCAAATCCACAAAACGAGACTCATACTAAGTAACAGTCATACTACCATGCTTTAGACGCTCAAATTGCTTCCAGAATTTCTCTCTCAGTGTGATAGGAAGGAACTTCTCCAGAAATAGCTGAGAGAACTGCTCCCAGGTAAGTGCAGGTGATCCAACTGGTCTGGTCAATGCGTAATCTCTCCACCACCTCTTCGCAGAACCCGTCATCTGAAATACAACAAAATCAACCCTATTGGTCTCAACTATACCCATGTTCCACAACACCTCGTGGCAGCGTTTCAAGATAATCTTGTGGGTCCTCAGAAGGTGTACCACTGAAGTGAACTGGAAAGAGCTTAGTAAACTTATTCAGTCTCAATAAAGCCTCAAAAGACATGGCGGACCTGGCGGGGTTGCTGGAGCCTGATTCTGAGGAGCCATCTGCTAAGGAGCAGGAGTAGTGGAAGTTTGTGCTCCACCCGCAGTCTGTGAGATGGCTGGTGCCACTAGAAATGTACCATTCCGGGCCACGCCCTCCATAAGACTCACCAAATGAACTAGAGCGTCCTGAAGTGCTGGAGTGGATGTGAATCCTTCCGGTACCTGAACTGGTCCAACTGGTACATTCTGAACTGGAACCTCCTCCTGAAGGTCCACCTTAGGTTCTACAATAGGTGCAGTTGCTAGAGCTCTGGACTGAGCTCTACCTCGGCCTTTGTCTCGGCCTCTAGCATGACCTCGACCTCGACCTCTACCCCTGGCCATAGTTACCACCAAGGGTTCTGGTCCCTGTCCATCGGTAGAGGTATTACGTGTTCTTTCCATCTGTGAGAGAATAAGAGTAGAATGATTCAATCATCGATGATAGAATATATTTGCACGACAGAATAAGAAAGAAGTGATATTGTTCCTAAACTTCATCGCCTCTTAGAGATAAGTACAGACGTCTCCGTACCGATCCTTCAGATTCTACTAAGCTTTCTCGTGACTCATGAGACCTATGTAACCTAGTGATTTGCTACCAACTCTCACGATCCAAAATTTCCACCTTCGGATCGTGATGGCGCCTAACATTTTACTTGCTAGGAAAACCAACGTTAGAATAATATTATCCTATTTTAAAACAATTTTTAAATTTATTAATAACAAAGAACAAATGTACGAAATGTAGTGAATAATCCTTAAAACAACGGTGTCTAAATACCATCCTAGAATTGGTGTCACAAGTGCACGAGCTTCTAGAATAATACAAATAAGGTCTGAATAAATTAAAACTGTCTCAAAACAAACACACAGCTAAAGTAAAATAGACGGGGACTTCAGAACTGCGGACGTTGTGCAGTTATACCTCAAGTCTCCTCCGAGTAGCTGAAATCCGAGCAAGTCTATGGCACACCACTGGGATCAACTTCGAAATCTGCACAAGAAATGCAGAGTGTAGTACCAGTACAATCGACCCCATATACTGGTAAGTGCTGAGCCTAACCTCGACGAAGTAGTGACGAGGCTAAGGCGGTTCACTTACATTAACCTGTACGCAATATTAGTAACAACAACATATAATAGAAATAAATCAGGTAATTCATTTGTAATAATTGAAGCTAATACAACAGTCATAACCAATTATTATTTCCATCAATTCTGTTACAGCGTGCAACCCGCTCTCACAGTATATTCACATTCAATTTTGTTGCAGCATGCAACCCGCTCTTCCAATATATTCATATTCAATTCTGTTGCGGCGTGCAACCCGATCCACCAATATGGACTTTTAATAAGT
>AWOL01S0071749.1:17687-32674 GCA_000715115.1 Nicotiana otophora | reverse complement strand
AAATTTCCCCAATAAATGCAACAATTAATATAAATTTATAAGACAACAAGCATACAATAGTTATGATTTAATTATGAAACAAACAATGACAAATATCAAATTATTATGGAAATTAGGGAGAAAATAGGCAGTTTAATATTCAACNGCCTAACATTTTACTTGCTAGGAAAACCAACGTTAGAATAATATTATCCTATTTTAAAACAATTTTTAAATTTATTAATAACAAAGAACAAATGTACGAAATGTAGTGAATAATCCTTAAAACAACGGTGTCTAAATACCATCCTAGAATTGGTGTCACAAGTGCACGAGCTTCTAGAATAATACAAATAAGGTCTGAATAAATTAAAACTGTCTCAAAACAAACACACAGCTAAAGTAAAATAGACGGGGACTTCAGAACTGCGGACGTTGTGCAGTTATACCTCAAGTCTCCTCCGAGTAGCTGAAATCCGAGCAAGTCTATGGCACACCACTGGGATCAACTTCGAAATCTGCACAAGAAATGCAGAGTGTAGTACCAGTACAATCGACCCCATATACTGGTAAGTGCTGAGCCTAACCTCGACGAAGTAGTGACGAGGCTAAGGCGGTTCACTTACATTAACCTGTACGCAATATTAGTAACAACAACATATAATAGAAATAAATCAGGTAATTCATTTGTAATAATTGAAGCTAATACAACAGTCATAACCAATTATTATTTCCATCAATTCTGTTACAGCGTGCAACCCGCTCTCACAGTATATTCACATTCAATTTTGTTGCAGCATGCAACCCGCTCTTCCAATATATTCATATTCAATTCTGTTGCGGCGTGCAACCCGATCCACCAATATGGACTTTTAATAAGTTTGTTGCGGCGTGCAACCCGATCCTCCAATATGGACTTTTAATAAGTCTGTTGTGGCGTGCAACCCAATCCCCCAATATATCTATTTCAATTAATTCTGTTGCGGCGTGCAACCCGCTCCTCCAATATATTCATTTACCAATTCTTATAGAAAAAATTTCCCCAATAAATGCAACAATTAATATAAATTTATAAGACAACAAGCATACAATAGTTATGATTTAATTATGAAACAAACAATGACAAATATCAAATTATTATGGAAATTAGGGAGAAAATAGGCAGTTTAATATTCAACATGCTAAATGTCAAATAACAATTAAGACACATAATTCAAATACTATGTAACAATTAATGCAGGAATTCAAGAATTAATATTTGACAAAGAATAGTAGAGAAACAATTATTATAATAATTAATTCATGATTTAAAATGATTTATGATTTTTCAAGTAATTATGCAAATAATTAATTTGACGACGTATAGACACTCGTCACCTCGCCTATACGTCATTCACATGCATTTCACATAACAAATAGTTTAAGGGTTCTATTTTCTCAAGTCAAGGTTAACCACGACACTTACCTCGCTTTGCAAATTCCAATCAATTACTTGACCAAAACTTTTCCTTTTAAATTTGTCTCCAAAAGCTTCAAATCTGTTCATAAACAATTCAATATACTCAATACGAATCATAGGAATTAATTCCATATGAATTTACTAATTTTCCGGATACAAATTCGAAATTCATTTAAATATTCGACCGTGGGACCCACATCTCAAATCTCGGAAAAACTAACGAAATTCGAACACCATTCCCAGACGAGTCCAACCATACAAAAATTATCAAATTTCGATGTCAGATGGACCTTCAAATCTAAATTTTTAGTTTTTGGAAAGTTTTACAAAATTCCAATTTCTTGCATCTAAATCCGAAATAAAGGATGATTATAGACATGGATTTATAAAATATAATCACTTTTGGTTATAGAACACCCAATTTGAAGTCATGGAAATCTCCTTCAAATCGCCCAAAATCCGAAACTTCAAACTCAAAAATGAATGAAAATGGCTAAAACCCAATTTTTATGTATTCTGCCCAGCATTTTCGCATCTGCGGGCTATATTTTCGCACCTGAGGTCTCGCATTTGCGATACAAAGCTCGTATTTGAGGAACAGGGCAACTTGTCCAGTGGCTGCATTTGCGCCCAAACATGTCGCACCTGCGACATCGCAGAAGCGCACTAGTGACCGTAGCAGCGGTCTTCCTCGCAGAAGCGGCTCGTCCATCGCGGATACAGTTTCGCACCTGCACTCATTTCTCCGCAGAAGCGGAGCTCGACAGGGCTGTCCAATGTCGCAGAGGGACATGAATTCCGCAGGAGCGACCACGCACCTCCGCACAAAATGTCGCAAGTACGGCACACCAGAACCAGCACTGGGCAGCAGGTTCCAATTGCTCTGTGGCTCGTCTGAAACTCATCCGATCCACTCGGGTCCTCGTCTAAATATTCAATCCCCAAAACATAATACGGACTTACTCGGGGTTTCAATTCACGTCAAACAAAATCAAAATTACAATTCACACCTCGATTAGAACTTTTAAGTTTCAAACTTTTCAATTTACGAAACTTGTGCCAAAACATATTAAATGAATCCGGAATGACTTCAAATTTGTCACACAAGTCATAAATAACATAACGGAGCAATTCAAATGTCCAGAATTGGATTCTGACTCCGATATCAAAAAGTCAACCTCGTGGTCAAACTTGAAAATCTTTAGCCTTTAAATTACTAGTTTCTGTTAAATGGTCATAACTTGAGCTAGAGACCTCCAAATTAAATTCTAGGTATTCTCCCAAGTCCTGAATCACGAGACGGAGCTACCGAAACTATAAAAATACTGATCCGATTTTGTTTGCTCAAAATGTTGACCAAAGTCAACTCAATTGAGTCTTAAGGCTCTATTTCATATTTTAATCCTTTTTTCACATACAAACTTTTCAAAATATTTTACGGACTGCGTGTGTTGCTGATTTTATAGTAATTGTACCCAGTGCAGCGTCGTTGGATGATGTCGGCATGAAGTTTCCACATGTGGGTCATCTCCTGTGAGCAGGTTAGTGGTTGCGTGGTGTTGATGAAGCTCTTACAGAGAATTGCTATTGACTATCGAGGAAGAGGTCGAATATGTGCATGTGGCTAGTGATTCAGAGTGTTGATGAAGTGTTTAACATAAAGGTTTTGAGGAATTTGGCGGGTTGGTTGTGCAAGATCAGGTCAACGATGGAGAAAGAATCTTGGTAGGTTCCATAGTTATGTAATAGGTGAGTTTAAGCTAAGTGGGAGAGTCCCACCGCCTACGGTTGGATTGCATAGTCATCAGCGGTAATCTGAGCAAAGGACTTAAGGAATGTATGCTATATTTGGGCTTTATCGATTCATGTTCAGTTTTGGGAAGACTCAGAGTTTCTGCTTCTGGTGGGAGTAATGCACAAGGGAAAAGAATTCAGTCGGGTGCTTTTCGGATAGGGTGTTCACGTGCTAGCAGAGGCACTAGAGTTTGGCTTATATTCGGGGCCAAGTCAGAGTGGGTGACTCTCAACAATGGTCCTAGTGGGTTTAAGAGTTTGAGTGCAGTGCCTAAGGACTTGGAACTAAGGACTTGGAATGATCTATGTTATCATTGGCTATGCGGTGCAGTATTGGAGGAAGGGAAGAAGTAGCTTTGGATCTATCAAGGAATTCTCAAAATGGGTGTACTGGTTGGGGACGCGATTATGCGCATAAGGAGGGTATGAAATGGTTCGTGGGTTTTGAGACAAGGTGGTCTTGTGAAATAGGATCACTCAGAACGAGTGCAGATTGAGTTCTCCATGTTTTTGAATGGAGTTATTATTATTCCTAAGGCAAGTCCAGGGTAAATTAGAAAGAGTCGAGTCGGTTAGCAATGGTTGAATCGGCATAATGATGGCAATGATCAACTCCTTCAGTGTGTTGGGTTATTCATGTGATTTGTGACGGTACGTGAAAGGTTTGACGGTCGCCGTAACTGATCTTATTTGGAGGCTTTCGAGTATTATAGCCTGTTATGTGCAGATCGATCCCGGAAGGGTTATGGTGGTTTAGACCACTACTTGAGGTAGGTATTTTCTACGGATATGAGGATTCAGTCGCATGTTGCGATGGTTTTCTTGGAATAAGTTAAGTAAAAGGTTTCTCTGTGATGAAGTGTTTACCTTATTAGTAGTTCGGAAGTTTAGATGAAATTATTGTACTCTTGCGCAATAGCATGACTAAGTGAATTGATTGGCATGGGATTCAAAAATTGAGGATCAAGGTTGCAGTTTGGTGTCGACAAGAATGTCAAGAGCTTGGATGAGCGAAAAGGATTCAGATGGTTAGAGTAAGCTGGCATTATCTTTAGCGTCACCTGAGATCGGTCTCCTGTATAAGAGGCTTTGAGTAGTGACTTCAGATTTTTGATTTGCTTTACAGCATTTGTGCGGCCGGTGGTATGGATGTGCAGACATGTTATCTGGTGGGGAAGGTCATTGGAGCACGTCACATGGGGAGATTGTATAAGTGTGATATGTAGTCACTTGATTGATCAAAGATTGGAGCCAAGTATGGAGATTGCGGTACTATCGTTCGTGTGAGAATTTATGCATCGAGGGTGCTCGATTCATTTGGTTGTGGACTGTGGAAGTTTGTTTCGGTTACGATGGTTGTTCTCATGTGTTATGGGAAAACGGGTTATTATGGATTCTTGAAAGGTTATTAGCCTAGTACGGTGCGATCAGAATCGGCTTGAGGTATGTGGATGGATTTAAATGTGAATGTGGGCTCTATGTCAGGCCGGATATACTCATTTCAGCATAGCACTCCTTATGGAGGAGTATTCGGACATTGGATGTTATTTCATCGTCGGCTATTTCATGTAATATTATATTGTGCCGTGTGAGTTATGAAACAGCTTGATAAATTTCCTATGTGTTGAGGTTCTGTGTAGTGATAGTGTTATGTGAGCGGGATGGCTCTCGAGATTCAGATCATATATCGCACCTTAGTTGTGCTTGCGTTTTGTAGTGTATGGCGTTGTTTGTCCTCCCATAGATGGTATTATGCATTTAGCTTGCTTGTGGCCGATATTCGGGTATTTTGTAGCAATGAGCATTCTAGCTCGGTAAGTATTTCCTTATAGATTTTATGTGTGGATCAGGTAGCACACCGCCACGGGTATGTTGTTTGGATCGGGTTGCGCGCCGCAATAGTGTGATGTTGAGTACACTCCCTTATATTCTATTTTGAGTGTTTTGTATCCCATTTTCTGAGGAAGGTTCATGACACCTTTTTGGTTGCCTAATTAGTTACGCGGGTTGAGTAATCCTTTCTAGAGTTCATTTTCCTTAGGTATCACGTTCGGGTTTGTAGCTTATTGGCACATTGTGGCATCGCATGGGACTTTTGGAGGTGCCTGAGGTGGCTTATTGCCTGGGCAACCTATACTGGGTGAGACGAGATTTTTGGATCTGGGATAAGTGCGATCGGATTATATGTAGAATATTAAAGAGCAAATACCATTATTCGGTTCATAATGGGGTGATGATTCTAGTCAAGAGGTCAGGTTCAATGATTTGTTGACTTGGCAGTTGGTTATGAATTTCTACACGTCTCTTCCATCGTGGCGGTATTGCTAGTGTTGAAACAAGACTTATATATGTCATGAGGTGTATTGTAAACATCAGATTCGTGAGATTTCGGCTATTGTTGTAAGAGGATGTTATTGGTCATGTAAGTTATGCAATGCGTAGTGTGGATCCAGCAAAGGTATGCAATCATGTATTAGTGCATCGTATAGAGATTGATACGGTGTTCGTATGATGGAAGCAGGACTGGCAGAGAAATCCGGATGTTGGAATTGGGCTTTAAGGCCTAATGGGCTAAGTAAAAGGGAAAATCTTCAGATTAGCTCGAGCTAATGTGCTCAACTGAGTTGTGATAGCACGAGTGGGTGCACGAGTTGCTAACCAGCGATTTCAGACAACTCCAGAGTAGTTCTTAGAACTTTTGAGGACGAATGTATATTTAAGTGGGAGAGAATGTAACGAACTGACCGGTCGTTTTGAGCTCTAGCGCGTCATTCGGTAGTTTGAGGCCCTGAGCAGCTTCACTTCAGGTGTTACGACTTGTACGTGCGGTCGGAATTTAATTTCGGGAAGTTCGGAGTTGATTTGGAAAGGAAATTCTCATTTCAAAAGCTTTATGTTGGAAAGAGTGACTACCGTGTGATTTTTGAGTAACTGACCTCGGAATCGGGATTTGAAGATTCCAACATGTCACGACCCGAAATTTCCCACCGACGGGACCGTGATGGTGCCTAACATTTCACTTGCCAGGCAAGCCAACGTTAGAGAATCATTAAACAAATTCCTTATTTCCATTCAGTAAATAACTATAATTAACTAAAATGAAGTATAATAAGTGCGGAATATCATAAACTGTATTAATTACTACCACCCGAATCTGGAGTCACAATTCACGAGCATTCTAGAATTTACTGTAAGTAATAGTCTGAAAGAAATATAACTGTCTGAATGAAAGGAAAACAGTAGGACATAAAAGATAGACGAGGACTTCCAAGTCTGTGGATGCCGACAGATCTACCTTGAGTCTCCGGACCAGTATCAAATCTCGATCAAAATCTGCATAGAAAGTGCAGAGTGAAGCATCAGTACAACTGACCCCATGTACTGGTAAGTGTTGAGCCTAACCTCGACGAAGTAGTGATGAGGCTAAGGCAAGGCACCTACAAATCAACCTGTACAATTTATCAGTGTATATGCAAATAACAGAAATGAAGAACTAAACAGGAAATATCGGGAGGGGAAACATACTGAGGGAAATACAAGATAAAGAACTACAACAGGATGCTCACCGGAGCAGTCAATATACCATGAATCAACAGGAATAGTGAATACAGTAAGGAAAAATACACGGCATCACCCTTCGTGCTTTTACACTCTCAATCTCACCATAAAATTAATAGAAATAGCAAGGCATTACCCTTCGTGCTTTTACTCTCATATCATGGCACGGCATCACCCTTCGTGCATTAACACTCACTATATAGCACGGCATCACCCTTCGTGCATTAACACTCACAGTATGGCACGGCATCACCTTTCATGCATTAACACTCACAATATGGCACGACATCATCCTTCGTGCATTAACACTCACAATATGGCACGACATCATCCTTCGTGCATTAACACTCACAATATGGTACGGCATCACCATTCGTGCATTAACACTCTCCCTTACCAAAATGCAATGCATAAATAATAATAGGGAGATAGAATAACAAGTACAAACCTTACTTTAATATTTGGTTCCATAATATCAATCTCAACTTCGAAATAAGAATTCAATTATCACTAGAAAATCCGTAAACATGATAAGAATGATAAATAGAACAATACTAGCATAACACGTAGCAATTTGAAAAAGGAAATGACAATATAAGAAAAATAGGGAAACATGGGAAAATAGGTAAATTTGGCGGTGCATAAGTACTCGTCACCTCACATATACGCCGCTTACATGGATTTCACTTAGCAAGTAATCTAAGGTTCCTAATTCCCTCAAGTCAGGGTTAGACACAATACTTACCTCGCTCTGAAGGCCAGTTAATTCTCAATCACAGCTTTTCCTTTGGAATTCACCTCCAAACCACTCGTATCTATTCAAAAATGATTCAATAATATCAAATATTTCTAAAGGAATCAAGTATATTGCATAAATTAAATTTCCCAAATTTTCCTCCAAAAAGTCGAAACATCGACCCAGGGCGTGCTTGGTCAAAACCCGAGGTTCGGACAAAAATCCATTTACCCATTCATCCCCGAGCCTGAATATATAATTGGCTTTGGAATACGACCTCAAATTAAGGTCTAAATCCCCAAATTCGTGAAATCCCTAGTTTCTACCCTTATCCCTAATTCTACCATAAAAACTATAGATTTTAGGTTGCAAATTCAAGAAATGTAATGGGTAATTGAAAGATAATAGTTTAGAATCACTTACCAACACTTTTGGGAAGCAAATGACTCTTGAAATTCGCATCTACCCATTTGGTTCTTAAAAAATGTTGAAGGAATGGCTTAAACCCGTGTTTGAAGTCTGTTTTAAGTCACTGGACAGGCCTTCATCGCGTTCGCGAGAGGCCTGTCGCGATCGCAATGCATAGCTGCCTAAGGCCTTCGCATTCGCGAGTCCTTCTACGCGTTCGCGTAAGGCAGCTCCCCCCAAGCCTTCGCATTTGCGACCCTGTGGATGCGTTCACGTAAAAGAACATGACCCCCCTCCCCCAGGTCCCTTAAACTATCGCGTTCGCGTGAGACAGATCGCATTCGCGAAGGGTACCACCCCCAACATTTCGCGTTCGCGACCAGTCCTTCACGTTCGTGAAGAAGAAATTTCCCCTGTCCCCATTTTACCTTTCACGCTCGTGACACTACCTACGCGAACGCGAAGAAAGGCACACCAGTACAGTTGCTGCAACAAAAATCTCAAATTTTCTAAGTGCAAATTACCCGTAGCCTATCTGAAACTCACTCGAGCCCTCGGGGCTCCAAACCAAACATGCACACAAGTCTTAAAATATTATACGGGCCTGCTCGCATGATCAAAATCGCCCAAATAATACCTAGAACTCCAAATTTAGCACCAAATCTAATGAAATTCTCAAGAACACTTTAAAATTTCTATTCTCTCAACTGGACGTCTGAATCGCGTCAAATCAACTCCGTTTCTCACCAAATTTCACAACAGGTCTTAAATATCATAATGAACCTGTACCGGGATCCAGAACCAAAATACGGATCAGGTACTAACAATGGCAAACATCAATCAATTCTTAAAAATAATTAATTTTCAGACTTTTAATTTTCATCAAAAATTCATAACTTGAGCTAGGGACCTCTGAATTCAATTTCGGGCATACGCCCAGGTCCCATAATGCGATACGGACCCACCGGGACCGTCAAAATATATGGATTCGGTCTCGTTTACCAAAAATGTTGACCGAAGTCAACTAAAATCAACTTTTAAGGTAACAATTCTTATTTTCATTAGTTTTCAACATAAAAGCTTTCTGAAAACCTGCCCGGACTGCGCATGCAAATTGAGGAGGGTAAAAATGAGATTTTTAAGGCTTAAGAGCGCAGATTCGAGTTCTAAATCATAAGATGACCTTTTGGATCATCACAATCTCCACCTCTAAAACAACCGTTCGTCCTCGAACGGACATAGAAAAGTACCTGGGCTGGTGAAAAGGTGGGGATATCTACTCCGCATATCGGACTCGGACTCCCAAGTAGCTGCCTCAATAGGCTAACCTCTCCACTGCACTCAAACTGAAGGGTAACTCTTTGACCTCAACTGACAAACCTGCCGGTCTAGAATGGCCACCGGCTCCTCCTCGTAAGTCAAATCCATGTTCAACTGGAAAGAGTTGAAATCTAACACGTGGTACGGGTCACCATGATATTTCCGGAGCATAGACACATGGAATACCGGATGAACTGAGGATAACCCTGGAGGCAACGTAAGTCTATAAGCTACCTCCCCCACTCTCTCGGGGATCTCAAATGGCCCGATATACCTAGGTCTCAACTTGCCCTTCTTCCCAAATCTCATAACACCCTTCATGGGTGATACCAGAAGCAATATTCTTTCTCCAACCATGAATGCAATATCACGAACTTTACGGTCAGCATAACTCTTTTGCCTGGACTGAGCTGTACGAAGTCGATCCTGTATAATCTTGACTTTGTCCAGGGCCTCCTGAACTAAATCTGTACCCAATAACCGAGTCTCCCCCGGCTCGAACCACAAAACTGGCGACCTACACCATCTCCCATATAATGCCTCATAGGAAGCCATTTGACTGCTCGACTGGTAGTTGTTATTGTAGGCAAACTCTGCTAAAGCCAAAAACTGATCCCAAGAACCTCCAAAGTCAATAACACAGGCCCTGAGCATATCCTCCAAGATCTGAATAGTACGCTCTGACTGCCCGTCCATCTGAGGATGAAATGTTATGAGCAACTCAACCCGCATACCCAACTCACGCTGAAATGCCCTCCAAAAGTGTGAGGTAAACTGCGTACCTTGATCAGAAATGATAGACACGGGCACACCGTGAAGACGAACGATCTCACGAATATAAATCTCTGCCAACCGCTCTGAGGAATAGGTAACTGCCACATGAATGAAATGCACTGACTTAGTCAGCCTGTACACAATGACCCAAACTGCATCGAACTTCCTCTGAGTCCGTAGGAGTCCAACAACAAAGTCCATAGTGATACGCTCCCACTTCTACTCAGGAATATCTAACCTCTGAAGTAAACCACCACGTCTCTGATGCTCACACTTTACCTGCTGGAAATTTAGGCACTGAGCTACATAGGCAACTATATCCTTCTTCATTCGCCTCCACCAATAAGGCTGCCTCAAGTCCCGATACATCTTGGCGGCGCCCGGATGAATAGAATACTGGGCACTATGGGACTCCTCAAGGATCAAGTCACAAAATACATCCACATTAGGCACACAAATACGACCCTGCATCCTCCAAACTCCATCATCTCCAACAGTAACCTACTTGGCACCACTGTGCCGCACTGTGTCTCTAAGGACAAGTAAATGAGGATTGTCATCCTGCTCAGAAACATCTAACCTCACGAACTGGTTGGCCAAGGCCTGAACATCCAATGCAAGCGATCTCTCACCAACTGGAATATATAAAAGGCTACCCATACTGAATGACTTTCTACTCAAAGCATCGGCCACCACATTGGCCTTGGCGGGATGATACAATATGGCGATATCATAGTCTTTCAATAGCTCTAACCACCTCCTCTGCCTCAAATTGAGTTCCTTCTGCTTGAACAAATACTACAAGCTCTGATGATCAGTGAATACCTCACATGGAACACCGAAAAGATATTGCCTCCAAATCTTCAGCGTGTGAACAATGGCTGCCAACTCTAGATCATGAACAGGGTAATTCTTCTAGTAAACCTTCAGCTGTCGTAAAGCATATGCAATAACCTTGCCACCCTGCATCAATACTGCACCCAGACCAATACGAGATGCATCACAATATAGTGTATAAGATCATGAACCTGTGGGTAACACCAATATCGGTGTCGTAGTCAAAGTTGTCTTGAGCTTCTGAAAGCTCGCTTCACACTCGTCTGACCACCTGAACGGGGCACCCTTCTGGGTCAATCTGGTCAACGGGGCTGTTATGGATGAAAACTCCTCCACAAATCGACGGTAATATCCCGCCAAACCCAGGAAACTACGGATCTCTGTAGCTGATGTGGGTCTAGGCCAGTTCTGGACTGCCTCAATCTTCTTAGGATCCACTTGAATACCCTATGCTAATACAACGTGACATAATAAAGCAACTGAACTCAACCAAAACTCACCTTTTGAAAACTTAGCATATAACTGGTTGTCTTTCAGAGTCTGAAGAACGATCCGAAGGTGCTGCTCATGCTCCTCTCGACTGTGGGAGTAGATCAAGATATCGTCAATAAACACAACCACAAAGGAATCCAAGTAAGGTTTGCACACCTGGTTCATCTAATCCATGAATGTTGTTGGGGCATTTGTCAGCCCAAATGACATCACTAGAAACTCATAATGCCCATACCGAGTCCAAAAAGTTATCTTAGGAACATCGGATGCCCTAATCCTCAACCGATGGTAGCCAGATCTCAAATCAATCTTTGAAAACACCCTGGCACCCTGAAGTTGATTAAATAAATCACCAATCCTAGGCAATGGATATTTGTTCTTGGTGGTGACTTTGTTCAACTGCCGATAATCTATACACATCCTTATCGATCCATCTTTCTTCTTCACAAAAAACATAGGTGCACCCCAAGGCAAGACACTAGGTCTAATGAAGCCCTTATCCAGTAAATCTTGTAACTGCTCCTTCAATTCTTTCAACTATGGCGGGGCCATGCGATATGGCGGAATGGAAATAGGCTGAGTGCTCGGAGCCAAATCAATGCAAAAATCAATATCCCTGTCGGGTGGCATCCTCGACAGGTCTACAGGAAACACCTCTGGAAACTCACAAACAACCGGCACCGAATCTATAGAAGGAACCTCCGTACTAGAATCGCGGATATAAGCCAAATAAGCTAGACACCCCTTCTCGACCATATGTCGAGCCTTCACATAAAAGATAACCTTGCTGGCAGAATGGCCAAGATTCCCTTTCCACTCTAATCGAGGCAAGCCCCGCAAGGATAAGGTCATTATTTTGGCGTGACAATCTAATATAGCATGATAAGGTGACAGCCAATCCATACCCAGTATGACATAAAAACCAACCATGTCGAGAAGTAGTAGATCTACACGAGTCTCAAAATTCCCAATGGTGACCACACACGACCGATAAATATGATCTACAATAATAACATCTCCCACTGGTGTAGACACATACATAGGAGCACTCAAAGAATCACGGGGCACAACCAAATAGGAAGCAAAATAGGATGACATATAGGAGTAAGTAAATCCCGGATCAAATAGAACTGAATCATCTCTACTGCAAACTGAAAAAGTACCTGTGATAACAACGTCATATGACTCAGCCTCAGGCCTGTCTGGGAAAGCATAACACCGGGACTGGGCCCCACCACCCTGAACTACGTCCCTGGGATGGCCTCTAGCTGGCTGGTCTCCATCTCTAACGGCCTGACCTCCACCTCTAATTGTTTGGCCCCTACCTCTGGCTGGCTGAGCAAGTAGTGCAACAACTGGTGCCAGAACCATGGCACCAGAACTCTGATGCTATGCGCTGCCCGTTACCCGAGGGTAAAATCTAGCAATGTGCCTCGAATCACCACAAGTATAACATAACCTTGGCTGCTGTGACTGCTGACCTTGAAACTGACCCTGTCGACCTAAATAACCACCCTGATAACTCTGGAGTGGAGGTGTACTAATAGGAGCTGGTGGTGCACTGTAGGCTAGTTGGTCGGAATAATGCATCTGAGGGCCACGACCACCTGAGGCACTGTGGGATGCGTGGAGCGCTGAATAAAACGGCCTGGGAGGATGGCCTCTACGAAAAGTACCCCTACCTCTAGATGAGGCACCGCTGAACTCACCGAAATGACGAGGCCTCTTGTCAGACCCCTGACCTCCCTGAGTAAGAACCATCTCGACTCGTCTGGCGACATTAGCAGCCGCCTGAAAAGAAATCTCGCTCCTAGTCTCCTTATCCATCTGCAATCTGATAGGATGAGCAAGTCCATCAATAAACCTCCTCACCCTCTTTCTATCGGTGGGAAGCAGAAGAATGTCATGACGGGCCAAATCCACAAAACAAGTCTCATACTGAGTAACAGTCATACTGCCCTGTTGGAGACACTCAAACTGACGGCGACGCTCCTCTCTCAATATGATAGGTAGAAACTTCTCTATGAAGAGCTGAGAGAACTGATCCCAAGTAAGAGCAGGTGACCCAGCTGGTCTGGACAACAAGTAATCTCTCCACCATTTCTTGGCGGAACCAGTCATCTGAAATGCAGCAAAATCGACCCCATTGGTCTCCACTATACCTATGTTTCATAGAACCTCGTGACAGCTGTCAAGATACTCCTGGGGGTCCTCTGAAGGAGCACCGCTGAAGTGAACCGGAAAGAGCTTGGTAAACCTATCCAATCTCCACAAAGCCTCAGAATACATAGCTGGCCCATCTCCGACCTCTGCCGCAATAACCGGCTGAACTAATCCAACTAGCTAAGCTGTTGGAGCCTGATACTGGGGAGCTATCTGCTCTGAAGCGGGAGTGGTAGAAGTTTGGGCTCCTCCTCCAGCCTGAGAGACTGCTGGTGCCATGGGAAATGCGCTAGTCTGGGCCACACTCTCCATAAGGCCCACCAAATGGACCAAAGTGTCCTGAAGTACTAGGGTAGCAATGAACCCTTCTAGAACCTGAGCTGGTCCGGCAGGAACATTCTGGGCTGGAACCTCCTCGTCAAGATCTATCTGAGGCTCCACTGGTGGGGTTGCTCCTCGGGTGCTAGGCTGAGCCCTACCCCTGCCTCGGCCTCTGGCACGGCCTCAGCCTCGACCTCTGCCCCACGTAGGAGCTGTCACTGGAGGCTCTGGCTACTGCTTAGCTAAGGAAGCGGTACGTGTTCTCTCCATCTACGAGAGAATGTGAGTAGAAGCGTTCAATCAGTATTGAGAAAGCAAAATCGCACGACACAGAAGAATAGAAGTGAAACTTGTTCCTAAACTTCATAGCTTCTGGAAGATAAGCACAGACGTCTCCGTACCGATCCTCCAGACTCTACTAAGCTTGCACATGAATCATGAGACCTAGGAAACCTAGTGCTCTGATACCAACTGTCACGACCCGAAATTTCCCACCGACGGGACTGTGATAGCGCCTAACATTTCACTTGCCAGGCAAGCCAACGTTAGAGAATCATTAAACCAATTCCTTATTTCTATTCAGTAAATAACAATAATTAACTAATATGAAGTATAATAAGTGCAGAATATCATAAATTGTATTAATTACTACCACCCGGATCTGGAGTCACAATTCACGAGCATTCTAGAATTTACTACAAGTAATAGTCTGAAAGAAATACAATTGTCTGAATGAAAGGAAAATAGTAGGACATAAAAGATAGACGGGGAATTCAAGGTCTGTGGACGCCGACAGATCTACCTTGAGTCTCCGGACAGAGGACTAGTAGCAAAGCTCGATCAACCTGAGCCGGTATCACAATCTGCACAGAAAGTGCAGAGTGCAACATCGGTACCACTGACCCCATGTACTGGTAAGTGTCGAGCCTAACCTCAACGAAGTAGTGATGAGGCTAAGGCAAGGCACCTACAAATCAACCAGTACAATTTAACAGTGTATATGCAAATAACAGAAATGAAGAACTAAAAAGGAAATGTCGGGAGGGGAAACATACTGAGGGGAATACAAGATAAAGAACTACAACAGAATGATCACCGGATCAGTCAATATACCATGAATCAACAGGAATAGTGAATACAGTAAGG
>AWOL01S0071746.1:0-14484 GCA_000715115.1 Nicotiana otophora | reverse complement strand
TTTTGTTCACTCAGTGATTGATGACTTCAGAATGATTCTTGGCACAGTCGAGGATGAACGTTTTTTTAAGAGGGGGAGAAGGTAACGACCCGATCGATCGTTTTGCAAATTAGCGTCCTGTTCGCCGTGTTAAGGTCTCGAGCAGCTTCGTATTATGTATTATGACTAGCGTCTGTGGTGCAGTTCGGATTTAGGATGATTCGAGATCAATTTGGAAGAAGGATTCTTGTTTTAGAAGCTTAAACGGTAAGAGTTGACCGGAGTTTGACTTTTGTATAGACGACTCTGAAATGGCATTTTGATGATTCCAATAGCGCCGTATGGTGAATTTGGACTTAGGCATGCATCCGTATTTGGATTTGGGGGGGCGTAGGATAATTTGAAGCATTTTGGCGAACATTGGAAAGTTGAAGTTTTAGAAGGTTAAGAGGTTTGATCGAGAGTTGACATTGTTGATATGGGGCTTGGATTGCGATTCAGAGAGTTGGATTAGCTCCGTCACATCATTTGAGACTTTCATGCAAAATTTGACGTGATTCTAGGATGATTGGATATGTTTAGGCGCGAGTTGTAGAAGTTGAAAGTTCATAAGCTTATTAAGTTTGATTTGAGGTGCGATTCATATTTCTGATATTGTTTGATGTGATTTGAGGCCTCAAACAAGTCCGCATTATGTCTTGGTACTTATTGATATGTTCGGACGAGGTCCCGAGGGGCTCAGGTGAGTTTCGGATAGGTTTGGGTTGTGTTGCTCGTTTTTATGTTTCAACATCGTTTCTTCAAGCATAAATGCTACCACATTAAGAACATGACCTCCAATTGCTGTTTCGATTGAATCATTAGATCTGTATTGTAATTAAGGAGCCATAGCAAAAATAATGTTGAATTTGGACATCGTATGAGCTAGTTATGCTCATTTTAGTGACGGAGAACAGAGCCAGTGCTGGTGCTTCGCAGATGCAAAGTTGGGTGCGCATCTACGACCCCGCGGGTGAAAACAATGGTCCGCAAATGCAGAAATTACAGCTGGAAGACCGCAGGTGTGGAGTTTTGAGCGCGGAAGCGAAATTCTCAGTGTATTAAAAAAATTTGACTGTGTTTATTTAGTATTTTGAGCATATCTTGAGTTCTAGAGCTCCGATTGGGATGATATTTGTGGCGTTCTTCTCGTTAGATTACAAAAGTTCATTTTTGAATTTATCCACGTTTTGATTGGAGAATTGGGAGTTTTTATCAAAAACTTTTTCTGAAAAGAATAATTAAGTTTTGAAGATCGATTCGAAGTCGGAATTGGATGAAATTAGTGTGGTTGGGCTCATAATTTAATGGGTGTTCGGATTTTATGAATTTTGTCGGGTTCCAAGGTGTGGGCCCGGGGTTGATTTTTGTGTTGCCTTTTAGTTTTCTTTAAAGATTGAAGCTTTATTATTCGTAATCGTTTCCTATGAGTTTTGTTTATGATTTGTAGTTTTTTTGGCTAGATTGGAGCCTACCAGAGGTTGTTCTTTGAGGTAAGTATCTTGCCTAACTTTGTGTGGGGGAAACTACCCCTTAGGATTTGAGTCATTTGTGCTAATTGTGTCATGTGAAGGCTGTGAATACGAGGTGACGAGTACGCACTCAGGCTTATTTGTAGAAATTTGATCGTTTAGTGCTCTTAGGTTCTTATGTTCATTAGATGTGAAGTTGTTTTAGCATGTTAAATCCCCCATTTACTAAATTTACCCTTACGTGTCTTATTTGGAATTAATTGATTCATGTTTTACCCTTGTTTCCAATTAAATGCTTATGTGCTTTAATAGAAGATATTGCCTTTTTATTGCCATGCTATCTTTTCTGTAATTGCTTATCCTTAATTAAAGTTATTATTATCCTTTCCGTAATTGCTTATCCTTAATTGAAGTTATTATTATTCTTTTCGCAATTGCTTATCCTTAATTGAAGTCATTATTATCTTTTCCGTAATTGCTTATCCTTAATTGAATTTATTAGTATCTTTTCCGTAATTGCTCAACCTTAATTGAGGTTTTGTTATTCCTTTCATTGTTGACTTATCCTTATTTAGAATCATTGATGCATGCTATCTCTCTTACTGTCGAGTTGTAGTTATGTGGAAATCATTGTTGCACGCTATCTCTCCCCTTATTGAGCTATTCTTGTTGAATCCATTATTCTCCGTTGTCCTTTCATTGTGAACTCGTTCGTCCGTTGCATTGTGTTTTGAAGTTCTTGAGTTGATTTACTTGCCGTATTCCCGTGTTATTATTGTTGTTGCTTTTGTACCGAGTATTGTTGTACCGAGGGCTATGCGTGGTTGTCGTAGAAAACTTGTACAACCATACACGTAAATAAATCACCCATATTGGTTTAAGAAGATGAATCCTGATGTTATTGACCATTTACATGTACTCCCATGTACTTGCCTTCTATCTCAGAGTTATCATGTCGGCACGTGAGTTGTCCGTGCAGTCTGATGGTAGGATATAATCCCGTATTTGGTAGCTTATCTCACTCTAGTTTACTGCACTTCAATTGAGTTTGAGCTTTAATTGCTAATGTTTTACACTAATTGCGTGTTTTATACCTAGTAGGAGTGATTCCAATCTATATAGATATTATGGAATGAAATCGAGCTATTTGGAGCTTTGAAATATGAGTAAAAGCCAAGGGATTAAGTCGAGATTGCGTTCGGGGATCGAGAACCACATCCGAATTTCAAAACACAAGGAAAACGATTCACTCGGACAAAAACACATAACCGCGGCGCGTGGGGCGGCGCTGTCACACCCTAAACTCGGGGAGCACGACCGGCGCTCAATCGAATGAACCCGGTCGAGCAAGCATGTTAGATACTTTCTACCCAACTCACCCATGATGAAGAGAAGACAAGATTTCATTAATTAGACAGTAGGAAGTTCATACATACAATACGAAATTGTTTTATTAGTCACTTCACTTTTAAGTCTCAAAATACACATATTCTTATAGTTTGAGTGGAACAAGTGATCAAAACACAACATAACTTGTTTAACTTTTCTAGAACCCATGTACAACCCACACTTAGTCTTAGGAGCCTCTAAAAGTACCAAAGAGTACAATGATGGTGCCGGCAACAAGGCCCCGGCTATACCTCAAAACACAATAACTCATACGAAACAAAAAATGCACAACCCCAGAATGAGATGGAGCTCACGAAGTCAACTGGGAAGAATGAGCACTGTTATCACTAGTCAGTATCCTCCGCTGTGGAACCACCTACATCCATTAAAGACGTAGCGCCCCCGTCAAAAGGGATGTTAGTATATGTCGAATAGTACTAGTATGAAAGCCAAACACCAATTTAAGAACTCGAAAATACAATAGGAACATGATGAACCAAGGCGACAATAGAATAGCACAGATAGCCGGTTAAACCTAAACAACCTCATCAAGAGTTATCATTAACATTTATAGAATTCAAGATGAGATCCCCTGTAACCATTTCCACACAAAGCAGCCCCGCTGCCTTACCCAAATGTACGCGGGTGGAGGTGTAAACACAATACCAAAACTCTACTCAAGCGGCCCTGCCACCTCACCCCAATGTATGCGGGTGGAGGTGTAAACACAATACCCATTTTCACACAATGCGGCCCCGCCACCTCACCCCAATATATATGTGGGTAACAATGCATCAACGATACCAATACCTACACAAAACGGCCCTACCGCCTCACCCCAATATATATATGTAAGTGCTAGTGCAACAACAATACCAAAATCATAACTGAGAGTCTACTGTTCGAATTTTCTATTAGTGCGAGCATTGCCCGGGATTCTTTTGAAGTTCTTGGAACTTTGATGCATCGATATTTCTGGGTTGTTGTAGATCTTTTGTTCTCTATTGTTGTCCGTTTAACTGGTAAGATACTTGACTTTGCAATTTCATCCCTATGTGTCTTTGATTCATATGTGTTCTCGCCTCTGAAATGCATAGCTTAATGTATTTTCTAGATTATTTTGTGCGCGATTCTGTTAAGTCTACCGTATTCTTAGTCTTTTTAGCAACTAACTTCCTCCTAATGCTGCTAGTTTTGAGATTGCTTAAGTCTAATTTTGATAATCTGTTTCTCTTAAGTTTGTTTAACCAGTGTATTGGTGCCTGAACATTCCCTAAAACTTGCTTACTTGCCTTGTCCTTAATCTCTATAATGAATGCTTTACACTTGTGTTAGAACTTCCTCTGTTAATTATAACATGTTCCCCTGCTATTGTGTCACTCAACATGAGCCCCATACCTATTAGTTATTGACTGAAATCTTAATAGTTACCTCAACTTGTCTTTCATGCCCTGCTTGAATCATTTTTGTTTTATGGCATAACTTAGACCTTCATTAGTTAATTAATTTATTGTGTCAATCCCAGAATATCTACATGTGTTGTTTGGTATGAGCTTGCTATCTTCTAATGCTCTGAATCTCTGCAATGTTGGTCCTATATGTACAATGTGTTTCAATTTGTATTAAGACCATTTTCTATCGACTATGACCTTACTTCTATGCTAGTATGTCTCCCCAACATGTCTATGGTTCATCTGATACCCTGTTCTTTTAGTGATTATTTTTCTTATCACAATGTGCATCCCCATAATGTCTAAATACTGATTAGCATGACACTAGGATGTTTGTTTAGCATCATTTCTTAGGTTTTAACTTGTTTGTATTGTGCCTCTGTGACTGCAAACATGTTTCTCCCCGAACCCTTCCCACATGTGATTTGTCATAAGTTATGCCCCTATCATGTCTTAATGCAGCAATGTTTCCCGATGAGAGTTAATATGTCTATTTTATTGATGCTAAGATGTATACTTAACCTAAATTAGACTTCTTAGGTCTCAACCTATTTGTGTTAACTTTTGTCAAAATTTTATGAACGTGTTCCTCCCTCTAATATGGGGTTGTTATGTGCTACTTTGCTAAATGTTGAAGTTCTACTGAACAAAGTCTTGTGATCTGCTTGATTCGTTATTTTGTATGCTCAGCTTGACTATGTCTGGTTTAAGTATAAGTGTATCACCTAACTTCTGTCCCTCCATCACTATCCACCTTCCTTAGGTGCTACTTATGCTATTCTGAATCCTTCATTCTTAGACGGCTGAAAGCCAAGGCTACCTAGATTCTATTTTGGCCTCCCTAGTATGAGCACTGCTCGGGGTCCAATTGACACCCTTGTGAACTTTGACACACTAAGGCTTGGTCCTTAGTCACTCCCTTAACCTCCAAACCTGTTGCTACTATTTCATTTCCACTGTCATGTACTGTGTATTTGAATTTGGTTGTTTCAAGTAGCGCAACACTTGGTGTTGTGGTTAAGTAAATTGGTTTGGATTCTTCCACGGACCCTTGAGTCATGTATTGAACGTGACTCTCTATCAAAGGCCTGGGTAAGATGTAGGAGATATTGAAGGCCCAGGCAATGCTGGGTATTTATTTGAGCCGACTGTGGGCCTGTTCAATGTTATGTAACATTGTTACTTTACTCATTATTGGGCTTGTAATAATCTTTGTATAAACAATTGGGGTTGTTAGTAAAAGGGAATGGGGTAGGTTTTAATATTCATATGCGATGTGTAGATAACATTCCTATAGGACTTAATGATGTGTTTGCTATATGTGTCGTTCAATCTCTATGTACACTATTAGAAATCATGCCATTAGGGAAATCACACACTCACACAACTTGTATGCTATCAAAGCATAAGTGCTTATTAATTGCCATGTCTACTGCTATGTGTCGCTAGACTGCATGCCTATAGGAAATAAATGCCAATAACAGTCCTTCAATTTGCATAACTGCACCATGTTCATTATATATCATGCCTATAGGATTTTAATTATTTAATTCGCTATTGCACCTAGAAAACATGCCTGTAGGGGCTAAATATAAAATATCAGTTCCAATCCCCAATCTTTAGAAATCCTACCTATAGGGTATTACTACTCGCTCTAAAGTGCTGATACTGGACTCTTCAAACGTTGTATATTGCTTAGCTACTCCACTAATAGAAAGCATGAGTAATTCTGAGCATTTCCAATAATTTTTATTGTCCCTTACTGTGTAAACAACTTAGAGATCATGCCTATAGGTTTTATTAACTTATAATCCGTAATCTCAATAAACCACTTAGCAGTATCATATACTCTCAAACTGGTAATTTAGAAATCATATGTCTAAAGTGGCTCCTTGCATCTGAAACTGTTTTCATATTTGGATCAGATCATGTAGAAACCATGTCTATAGAGCTTAATGACTTCAATCTTTTTCAATTCTGAAATCTGTCTACTGCCTATAACATGAAATTGCTCGCGTGCATTTGTTGCTTACATGCGGAGGCCAACTTGAGCCATTGATTATCTTTATATGCAGTCCTACATGTTTTGAATGTCGCTTAGATTTATCATTTTTAGCAATCAAAGTAAATTCCAGAAACATCCAAATAGAGGTCCAAATGCTTCATGGACCATNATCAGTTCCAATCGCCAATCTTTAGAAATCCTGCCTATAGGGTATTACTACTCGCTCTAAAGTGCTGATACTGGACTCTTCAAACGTTGTATATTGCTTAGCTACTCCACTAATAGAAAGCATGAGTAATTCTGAGCATTTCCAATAATTTTTATTGTCCCTTACTGTGTAAACAACTTAGAGATCATGCCTATAGTTTTTATTAACTTATAATCCGTAATCTCAATAAACCACTTAGCAGTATCATATACTCTCAAACTGGTAATTTAGAAATCATATGTCTAAAGTGGCTCCTTGCATCTGAAACTGTTTTCATATTTGGATCAGATCATGTAGAAACCATGTCTATAGAGCTTAATGACTTCAATCTTTTTCAATTCTGAAATCTGTCTACTGCCTATAACATGAAATTGCTCGCGTGCATTTGTTGCTTACATGCGGAGGCCAACTTGAGCCATTGATTATCTTTATATGCAGTCCTACATGTTTTGAATGTCGCTTAGATTTATCATTTTTAGCAATCAAAGTAAATTCCAGAAACATCCAAATAGAGGTCCAAATGCTTCATGGACCATAGGCATTGGACGGGTAGTGCACGCATAAGGCACGATTTAGAATCAACTATTGCGCTTAGGTAATAACTTAAAGATAGTAATCGGGTAGAAGAAGATAATAGTCTGTGCCCGCTTAATAATACGAGTAACACCCCATCTTGAGGGAGTTACGAAGTATTATTTATGTTGCACGCNCGGAGTTACGAAGTATTATTTATGTTGCACGGGGTGATCCTTTAGGCTAAAAAACTTAGGACCCCCCATTCTACCTTTGAATCAAGTGTTTATATTTACTCAAACTCTTTGATAATCAAACTTCACTAATTCCTTGTTTTCTCTGTCATTGTTTATCTGACTAACTCATATAATTCAAGTTCGACCGTGACCCACAGTTATGGACCTCGAAGAGTGCCTAACACCTTCTATTCGAGGTAATTTCGGGCCCTTACCCGATCTCTGGTGATGCAAACTAGTCAAACCCGAGTCATATGCAAATAGGTGCCCTAACGCACCTTAAACCGTTAGGTGGTGAATCTTCTCTTTTAATACCATCCTTTAAAAGAATTGTCACACGTCAAGGCCCGTTTTTCGAGAGAGAAAAATGGGGCGCGACAACATGGAGACTCTGCTGGGGATTTACACTTAGGCTCTTACCATAACAAACTTGGCGCATGCGAATTAGTCTTCTTTGATAAACATGTTTCTTTGTTCTTTAATTATTTTGTTCCTACATAAATATCCCGCTCCTGCTTCCCTTTTTATTGCTCCAGGCACACCCTTTCCCTTATTCTCCCTCTATTTGAATTCGTATGCAAATCCCTTCCCTTATTTTCCCTTCTTTTGCTCAAATTGGCTCTAGCACGCGTGTTCTTTTTTGGTCGTGCTTATTTACTCCAAGTCGCCTATTAAATTGCTACACCATGTCTCTCCCTACCCTTACTCCCTTGCTTACTTTATTACAACTTCCACATTACGCAAACTAACTTCTTCTTGTTTTCCTTTCTTTTCATGTCTTTACGTTTCCTTTTAATACTGCATTTACTATCTTTATCATGCAAAATATTTGACAACGTGTTGTTTATCTTTGCATACAGCATGTTCCACATCGTATTCCACTCGTGCCAAATTAATACCATATAGGCGCTTGATGAGCGATCGCGCTCTTCCGAAATCACCCTTTAAATTTGGAAACGGTAAAAGTATTCGATCAGCGGTGTAGTCGACGGTTCCTTGCCTTTCCCTCTCAAGTTATCCGCTTGAGGGTACCAGTCTAAAATTTTCTAGAAACCCTACTCTAATATTAACTGTGCATGCATCATGACCAAACCTAGTATGGGTTAGAACGTTGTCCGCGTGATAATCTGCTAAGGCAAGCCTTGTCCAAAGTCCGTCGGGATTTCCCTACTCTCAATGGATACCATCACGATATATGCATTATTTGGAGAAAACATGCATGTATGCCGATCATTAATGTGTAAATAGTCAACTCCGGAGGGGAAAAAGGCTAACTTTATTTGTTTTGCAGAAATGAGGCACGAAGTCTTCAGGTTTGGCATGATTCAAAATATCCCACCTTTGCTGCTGGATTGGTGGAAAAACTTCTCACCAAGTGACAAAAACCATGTAAAAAGAGTCCTATGGAATTTACCCTCTTTATTGGACATTTATCCAAACAATGCACTAATTGAGGCCTCCACCATATTTTGGGATGAGAGGAGAGTCGTCTTCCGTTTTGGCTGGACTCCCATGGGTATTATGACTAGCGTGTGTGGTGTAGTTTGGATTTCTGATGATTCGGGATCAATTTGGAAGAAGGATTCTTGTTTTAGAAGCTTAAACGGTAAGAGTTGACCAGAGTTTGACTTTTGTATAAACGACTCTGAAATGGCATTTTGATGATTCCAATATCATCGTATGGTGATTTTGGACTTAGGCGTGTGACCGGATTTAGATTTAGGATAATTTGAAGCATTTTGGCGAAAATTGGAAAGTTGAAGTTTTGGAAGGTTAAGAGGTTTGACCGCGAGTCGACTTTGTTGATATAGGGTGCGGATTGTGATTCAGAGAGTTGGATTAGCTCTGTTGCATCATTTGAGACTTGCATGCAAATTTTGACATCATTCCGGGTTGATTTGATATATTTCGGCGTGAATTGTAGAAGTTGAAAGTTCATAAGTTTATTAAGTTGGATTTACGATGCAATTATTATTTCTAATATTGTTTGATGTGATTTGAGGCCTCCAGCAGGTCCGCGTTATGTGTTGGGACTTATTGGTTTTTCGGACGGGGTCCCAAGGGGCTCAGGTTAGTTTCAGATTGGTTTGGGTTGTGTTGCGCTCGTGTTTTTTGTTTCCACGTCGTTTCTTCATACATAAATGCTACCACAATAATAAATTGACCTCCAATTGCTGTTTCGATTGAAGCATTAGATTTGTATCATAATTACGGAGCCATAGTAAATATATTGTTGAATTTGGACATCGTATGAGCGAGTTATGCTCATTTTAGTGTCGGAGAAGAGAGCTGTTGGTGGTGCTTCTCAGATGCGAAGTTGGGTCCGCATCTGCAACCCCGTAGGTGCGAAAAATGGTCCGTGTATTAAAAAACTTCCCTATGTATTAAAAAAATCTTACTGCAATTATTTAGTATTTTGAGCATATCTTGAGTTCTAGAGCTCAGATTGAGGTGATTTTTGTGGCGTTCTTCTCGTCTTTTCATGAGAGTCAGTATAAAACTATAAGTTTAGTATTTTAATATGATTACATAAGTTCATTTTTGAATTAATCCACGTTTTGATTGGATATTTGGGAGCTTTTATCAAAAACATTTTCTGAAGAGAATAATTGTGTTTTGAACATCGGTTTGGAGTAGGAATTGGATGAAATTATTATGGTTGGACTCAAAATTGAATGTGTGTTCGGATTTTATGAATTTTGCCAGGTTCCGAGGTGTGGGCCCGGGGTTGACTTTTTGGTAGACTTTTTAGTTTTTTTTAAAGATTAAAGTTTTATTATCCGGAATCATTTTCTATGAGTTTAGTTTATGATTTGAAGGACGTTTTGGCTAGATTTGAGCCGTCCAGAGGTTGTTCCACTCGAGAAGGACATCTTAGAGTAACAGTCTAGCTTCTTTTAGGTAAGTATCGTGCCTAATTTTGTGTGGGGAAAACTACCCCTTAGGATTTGAGTCATTTGTGATAATTGTGTCATGTGAAGGCCGTGTATGCGAGGTGATGTGTATGTACTCAGGATTATTTGTGGAAATTTGACCATTTAGTGCCCTTAGGTTCTTATGTCCATTAGATGTGAAGTTGTTTTAGCATGTTAAATCCCCCATTTACTAATTTTACCCTTACGAATCTTATTTGGAATTAATTGATTCATGTTTTACTCTTTTTGCCAATTAAGCGCTTATGTGCCGTAATTGAAGATATTGCCTCTTTATTTCCATGCTATCTTTTCTGTAATTGTTTATCTATAATTAAAGTTATTATTATCCTTTCCGCAATTGCTTATCCTTAATTGAAGTTATTATTAGTCTTTTCGTAATTGTTTATCCTTAATTGAATTCATTATTATCTTTTCCGTAATTGTCATTCCCCAAACTTGGGGAGGCGTGGCTGGCTCCTGGTGCTGTACTGGCTCGAGCGAACCACTCTTTATTTTTGTAGCTATCATGGGCCAACATGGACACAACTCATAATGTATAACTATAAGTGGGCAAATGTTGTATCAATTAACCATCATTTTTAAAATATGAAAACATATGGGCCGTCAAGGCCTCTAACATACTGTACAAAATGAACTTCTATCTACAAAGCCTCTAAGATTATTTGACATCATATGGTACAGGGTACCGGTCTTCCCATAAGTCTGTAGCAAAACTCCAAATGAGGTGGAGTCTTACCAATCCTTCGCTTAATGCTGACCTCGTCTACTATGAGGGCTCGTCAAAGTGATTGTCTATACCTGCAGGCATGATTGCAGCGTCCCCAACAAAAGGACGTCAGTACGAATAATGTATCGAGTACATAAGGCGGAACTGAAACGTAACAGTAAATCAACATTAATTAAAGATATAAAAGAGTCAACCTGAATCTCTGAAATGCCACTGTATATGCATACTTATGATACTTAAATATATATAATGCTTATCTTTGAGACTATTATCCATATATTATGATGCATGATTGCCAACTGATCAGTGGTAACTGCCCGACCGGCCGTAGCGCGGTGGTAAATGCATGACTGCCCGACCGGCCGTAGCTCGGTGGTAAATGTGTAACTGCGCAACCATCGGTAGCTCGGTGGTAAATGCATGACTGCCCGACCGGCCGTAGCTCGGTGATAAATGTGTAACTGCCCAACCGGCCGTAGCTCGATGGTAAATGCATGATGCATATATCACTATATTATAAACATTAACACCTTTATCATATACCTCAATAGAGACTTAGGAACATACTTAGACATGTTTGAATATCACTTTTACAGGAATAAATAACATAGACATTCTTAACTTCTAAGAGTAAAACCACTTATGGAATAGCATTACGTTTACGTATCGTTGCTTGTATCATGCCAAAAGAAAGGAGAGATAGCCTTAACATACCTTAATTTCTCATAAGAGCTCGAGAAGGTCGTTGATGAAGAATTGGACTTGGATCACATTCAAAAGAATTATCCTCAAGCTGTTGGCATGAATTCTCAATATGAAGGAATTAGCTATTAACTAAATAGATGCTAAATGTTTTTTGATTCATTCTTTATACACAAGTTCATTGTTGTTACAAATTGTTGGAGAAATGGAATGAACACCTATTGAAATAAAATTAAAAGAAGTCTTGAATAGATTTCATCTAATCACAATCACTTGGTAAAATATTCACGTCTAAGAAGTGTAAATGCTATATGTGTAGCTTTTGCCACCTAATAAGGTAAGTAAAGAGTCACTAATTTGCTGCCAAAATTCCATACTCCCACATGGAGGTTGTCCCCTAGTACTTATCCAAAATTCTCACTTAATCCCCATAATTAATCAATTATTCACATAATTAATAATTATCTCAAATTACTTAAAAATACTACTATTAAAATATTAATAATTTATGGTACCATATAAAATCAATACATACACTATTATTTCATTAAAACATCCATGTAAAAATACAAATATTTTCTCAACTTCTAATTTTTCCTAATCTCATATAAAGAGTACAAATTTTCGTATNCTCGGTGGTAAATGCATGACTGCCCGACCGGCCGTAGCTCGGTGATAAATGTGTAACTGCCCAACCGGCNAAAGATAAACTTCTTTTCCTGTGAAAAAAATAATTTCTATCTTTACAATAAAGAAAATCGCATACACTTTCTCATATTATGTGTATACATTTAAGTATATTCAAAAGTAGTAAAATTGATAACTATATAAAATCATATGTTTCAAACTTTTTACAAAAATGTTCCACTCAAAATACCATATCAAATGTATATACGTATCAAGGTTGTTAAACCTACGGAGTATTACAATAACATAGTCACAAATGGATTTCTACGACTCATCCTAATATTAAAGTACCGGATGTAACATCCTTCCCCCCTTTAAAACATTCGTCCTTGAATATTAACTTTTACAGATTTACAAAATTATCTCTAGGGTCTCCTTTGTAAACTAAACTAAAACCCAACCTCTATCTGAAGTTTGGACTATTCACAATCTTTTGTATTTGATTATATCGTATCTTGTTCACCTTTACCTTACTTACCTTTTAATCTTGCATCATATTTTTTGTTTCTTTCATAAAATCCCTTCCACATTACGCTTTAAAGCTCTATTGTGATACCTGCGCCTCTGGTTCATACAAAATCTGGCGAAAGCTTCATACTAACTTCGTACGACTCAGCTCTATGGCATGATCTGGAAATAAAAGAATGGTAACATTTCCTAAATGTCCTATAGCGTCTCAATTATAAATGTGCCGCGCAACACACACATAAGTGAGACTCTACTAGGCACGGCTTTGTAGACTCCCTACGATACTACCCGCTTTGATACCACTTTATCATGCCCCAAACCTAGGGAGGCATGGCTGGCACCCAGTGTCGTACTGGCCTGAGCAAATCACTCTTTATTTTTGTAACTATCATGGGCCAACATGGCCACAAATCATAATGTATAACTATAAGTTGGCAAACGTTGTATCAATTAACCATCGTTTTTAAAATATGAAAACATATGGGCCTTCAAGGCCTCTGACATACTGTACAAAATGTACCTCTATCTACAAAGCCTCTAAGATTATTTGACATCAAATGGGACAGGGTATCGGCCTACCAATAAGTCTATAGCAAAACTCTGACACGATGACTTATAGACTCGGCTGCACTCCGAATGAGGTGGAGTCTTACCGATCCTTCGCTGAATGTTGAAATCATCTACTATGAGGGCTCGTCAAACTGATTTTCTATACCTGCAGGCATGAATGCAGCGTCCCCAACAAAAGAACATCAGTACGAATAATGTACGGAGTATGTAAGGAGAAAACTGAAACATAACAGTAAGTCAACATTAATTAAAGATATATAACAGTCAACCTGAATCTCTGAAGTACCACCGTATATGCGTACTTATTATACTTATATATATATATATATAATGCTTCTCTTTGACACAATTATCCATATCGTATGATGCATGACTGCCCAACTGATTAGTGGTAACTGCCCGACTGGCCGTAGCACGGTGGTAAATGCATGACTGCCCGACCATGGTGGTAAATGTATAACTGCCCAACCGGCCGTAGCTCGGTGGTAAATACATGACTGCTCGACTGGCCGTAGCTTGGTGGTAAATGTGTAACTATCAAACCGGCCGTATCTCGATTGTAAATACATGACTGCCCGACTGGCCGTAGCTCAGTGGTAAATGTGTAACTGCCCAACCGACCGTAGCTCGGTGGTAAATCCATGATGCATATATCACTATATTATAAACATTAACACCTTTTATCATATACCTCAATAGAGACTTAGGAACATACTTAGTGTTACGCGGTGCCTTCCTGAAGTTCCTTGGAAGGGCGACGTAAGGCTAAGCAACCGATGTCAGTACGGTTGCTGTCCGCCAACTGAGGTTCCCTCCATACGCTAGACTAGATTGTCAGTGCCGTACGGGAAAACCAATGTCATGAGCAATTGAAAGAGGGCAGAAAAGAGAATTGAGAATGAAAGAAAGCTTGATTGCATTGAATGAAATCTATTACAAAAAAACAAGACGGTGTCGGGGGGGAGAGACACCAGTACAGAGAATTGCTTGCTTGCTTGAAAGTTTTGATTCCTTGGTCCCCATTAATAATTCTTAAAACAAATAAACCAAAGTTACATGACTAGACCTAAGAAAGTTGTAAAATCACACTTAAAGAAAATGC
>AWOL01S0071745.1:88832-118770 GCA_000715115.1 Nicotiana otophora | reverse complement strand
AGACTTATTAGTCTTAACTCTTTAAGTGTAGGAAAACGTTTGCTGCACTTTAGACCTTTTGGCTTTAAGTGCATGTGAAGTGTAATTTTTCTCTTCATACTTAATGGTCTTAAGTGCATGAAACCATTAGTTGCACTTCAGACCTATTGGCCTTAAGTGTATCTGAAGTGCATTGTTTTACTTCAGACTTATTGGCCTTAAGTGTAAGAAAACGTTTGTTATACTTCAGACCTATTGGCCTTAAGTGTATCTGAAATGCAATTTTTACTTTAGACTTATTGGCCTTAAGTGCATGGAACTATTGGTTGCACTTCAGACCTATTTGACCTTAAATGAATCTGAAGCGCAATTTTTTACTTCAGACAAATTATTTTTTAACTTAAGACCCATAAATGTGAAGTTGATCGTAAAATAGGTAGACTTGCAAAAATTTTTGCAAAGTGAATATAGGTTCATTTGTGATCCCAAAATCGGGTATAGATGCAAAAGCCCCACGTCTATTGTAGACTACACCAAACAACTACCAAAACCAATTTGACCTTAGTTCCAAATGAACAACATTAAGCATTGCTATAACAGTGATAAAAAACACAAATAAGTCACGCTCTAACCATTACACCATTACACAGTACTTTCCCCTCTCTCTACGTTCCTTTTCTGATTTTCTTCACTCTTTTGATTTCGTTTGCATTACACCATCGATCACATCTCATTTTCTTGTCTCACTTCACGGAACAAACCAATAAAGCCACCAATGCAACACCACCAATCTACTTTAACCGAGAATTCCAATTCATGTGCCAAATATGAAAAAGGGAAGTCAAAGCTTAGAGGTGTCCACGGCTTCAATCCTATAGAACAGTGCTTAATCGTAGATGATTACTGTAATCTAATTAGTCAAATCACTTCCTTTTCCTGGGTCAAATTTCCTTCTTTGTTACATAATTTCTGTACTGAAAAATCAATTATTATAAGATATCAAATTTAGATTACTGCATATTCCTTACTTTACAAAGAAATAAAATCTTCAAGAACACTCTTAACCCAAAATAAGTAATCAAAAAAGAAAGATGATAAAGTATTTAAAAGGAAAAAAATCACCTAATTATCAAAGATATAGTCATATATTATTACTACTAAACCCAAAGAGAAAAAAATGAAGGGAAGAAAGCAACCAAAGGAGATAAAAACTTATTACGTAATATGCTTTTTTGAAGTTTGCTTTCAAAGATTACAATTGCTAAAAAAGTTTGATAATACCATTAAGTAAAATCAAGGTGGTGAAAATATAGAGAAAAGAGTGTTATTAATAGAATCAGGGAGAACCATGGTTGTCTACATTTTGCCATTGACTTTCAAAATTTAATGAACAATAAAATTCAACAATATCGCAAATCTCTTTGCTGTCAATGCAATATGCTGAGCAATTGAAAGTTCATTTTTATATGAATCTGGAATTATATATAAAGTTATGAAAATATAGAGAAATAAGAAATTATTACAAGGAAAAATAGTGAAGCAAGTAAAAATAGAGAAAATAGAAAGTGTACATAGATAGAGAGTAAGAAATGCATATACCTTAATTTCGTAGGGATAGAGTAGACAAAAAATGTTCTTATAACCTATGCGAATTCTACAAATATAGAGAGAGGGATGATGTATGGTGTGGAGAAACAAACATGGGAGGAATTGATTTTTAAAGAAAGGGAAAAGAAACGGTTGAAACTCTTATTAGTTATTAATCATAAACCATAATAAATGAAAAAATAAGAGATGAAGCCAAATATTGAGAAAAAAGAAAAGTGAGTTTCCTCGGAAAAGAACGTGCCATCTCACCTTGCTTGTGTCCCTCTTTTGTATATATAGATAGATTGGATATTCCGCTGTATCAATCAAATTTGATAAGGGAAACATATTGAAGATATATTCATTAAAAGTCACGCAAAAAATTAGTACGATCTCTATCATCCACTAAAGAGAGATCGACAAAACCTTAAAAAGCTGAGAAGACGACGAATGAAAATTTAAGCAAAATATAAAAAATTCTCTCAGTTGCCATCTCAACATTCATGAAGCAGAAATCCGTCAACATTGTGATGCGGCACTAGATGCCATATATAACTACCAAATATGGTCATTGGGTTTTCTGGGAAATAAACGGTTGCTTAATTAATAGTAATAACTTTTTCACCTTTTTGTCAATGGATGTTGTTGAAGGACGTGTCTTTTGGACTCCTTACACAATTGAAATGAAAATAATGAGTGGAAAATAATGTAAAAATTGGAGGAAAAAGATAAATAACTTTTCTGGCCTATAAGAGGTGCCAAGTCATCTTATATAGCCTCTCAATTATATATATATATATATATATAGATATTTTGCTAATGCACTTGGACAATAGGTCATGACCTTTAGTTTTTTCTTAACCTATTGAAAAAGGATTACTAAAGGTGATATATAAATATCAATATATATGTGACGAGGAAGTGCGAAAAAAACATAAGGCATCCATGAGCCGCACAATCGAGAGAGATATGTTTGACACATAAAACTGTTTTCTTGTCCTATTACTACTATGCCGGAGAAAAATTTCCGCTTCTTTTTCATTCAATTTGTTTGCGGGTTTCATTGATCAAAGAGTTGATAGGAAGGATCGGTCTCGATGTGGATGCGCATAGATTCTTCGTACTATCGAAGAAAATTTTGAAACGAAACTCTCTTCACCAGATACGTCTTAGATCCGATCTTTGACATGTAAATAAATTTTAAACACGAAAAAATTTTCCTAGGACTGTGATTGTCTTCCGCTGCGTGTTGCGAACACCTATATGCAATCCTTTAGTAGTATCAGAGCCATGGTTTCTCGTATCTAAAATTTATTTACGAAATATTTTAGGATTATATTTGAAAAGTTCAAATCATAATACTTGTGTCTTGGGCAATAGTCAAATTGTTTAAATGCATATGGATTGATATTATTTTATTATGAATAAAATATGTATACATATAAGTTAAACTATTGAGATAATTCGTAACTTAAATTTAAAATTTTGTATTAAGATACAATGGTAATCTATAATAGGTTATTGGATTCTATTGTTATTTTAATTGTTATTAGTTCATGAAATGTTAATTAATAATAGTATTCTGGCATGAGTTATTTTTATGTGATACATGTGATATATAAGATAAACATGTTAGAAGGATGTTAGAATTTTATTTTTATGTCACTTGCATGTCCATTATATAATTTTAAATTATTTATTACATGTGATGTAAATTAATTTAGGACTAAACATGTAGACAACTTAAACGAAATTCATGTGCTAAAAGATTTTATCATAATGTTATTAAAAGTTGTTTTAATAACAATTTCCTCCTACTAAAATTTGAGTTCTTAACTAATAAAATATAAGATATTTTATTGTAAAGTTATCCATCAAAATAAGGAGCGACCTGACAACCATGAGACTTATAGTTCGAGAATATGTTAAAATTATTTATTGCATTAGATGCATGGAGTGGAAGAATTATTTAATTTACACTAGATGTCTGGACTATCCGAAGGAGTATAAAATTTAATAAGTTCTTTGCTACCATGATGGTTGAATTCAACTATGCCAATAGGATCGATGTGACTACCACCGGATTATTTGACATAGAGCTATTTAAGAAAATTATATGGGGATACAATTGGTAAGAGTACCTACCTTTAAAATATATGTGAGAAACGACTTGACTTCCAAGAGGCTCATACATATTGTTAAAGGATTCATTTACTCTACTAACATAAATAACGATTTCTTAAACTATAATGAGGGTAAATAGTTTAAAATAGTTAGTAGAAATATCATTTAGATAAAAGTCCATGTCTTTATGATATATGTAAATATGTTCTTATATTATTGCCTTTTCTTTTCTATATTTTAGATTTCTCAATATGTCTGTTATATCAATACATAAAATACTTGAGACCAACAAGTTGGTAGGACCAAACTTTGATGACTGGTATAGAAATTTGAGAATTGTTCTCATGTATGAAAAGCTCATTGATGTGATCGATAAGCCTGCAAAGATAATCCCACCAGAGAATGATGTTAAAGACACCAAGGTTTATCATAAACACTTAGAAGAATGCCTTGCTATTAAACACATCATTCTCGCTTCTATGAGTTCTGAACTCCAGAGGAAATATCAGAATATGGATCTAACTGCAATCATTGAACATCTTAAGAAGATGGTTGATACACAGCTGTACATTGGAAACTCTCCAGTTGGACCCCATGTCAATCATGTGATTGATCTTATCGAAAAACTTGAGAAGTTGCAAGATAGTGAGATAGTGAGAATCTTGAACCCCGATCTGTCGAAGAATGTCGACAAAGATCTGATTGGCTAAAATGGCAAGAGTCAATTCAATCGGAATTAAAGTCACTTGCTAAAAGAGAGGTATTTGGACCAGTAGTCCAAACACCTACTGATATAAAACCAGTTGGTCATAAATGGATTTTCGTGCGAAAAAGGAATGATAAAAATGAAGTTGAAAGATACAAGGCTCGCCTATAGATAATCTTCCTGAAGAAGATTATCCATTTAGTACTCTGTTGAAGTTTATCTACAAGCAGTTGATGCAGGCAGGTTGCAAGCAGCTCAATGAAATAATTTGCAGCAGCTTCTTATTAAACAGGCAGATTGCAAGCAGCTCATGCAGACAGCTTACAAGCAGCTAAAGAAAAGCCTTGCAGCTGCTTCCTGAAAAGCCTCGCAGCTGCTTCCTTTCTTCTATAAATAGAGGAGAATTCAGTTCATTATGTACATAAGTTTGAAGTCAGAATAATATATCAGTTTCTCTCTATACTTGTCTTTACTTTACTGTCTTTATTTTATAACAGTATTTACTTTTTAAAATTGATATACAAGGATTAAACATGATTTATATACGATTACGCATCTCTCTCTCACACACATATATATATAGAAGCGGCTAACGAGAGGAGCTTGGGGTCATAGGGGCAGTTTAGGAAATTGGGGTTTTTGGTACATCTATGGACACGCGTCTTTCCAGTTTCAAATGTTCATGTAATTGCTTTGTTTTTTCTCCTTATTAGCTTACTCTCTGGTTGCCATGTGTATATTTGATAGCTGCTATCAAATAGATCTCATAGCAAACAAAAGAGGTATTTATGCGCACTTAGAAATGCAAGGAGGTATTGGTTTAGATAAATGGTCACTCCAAAATATTTTAAATTAGTATATACCTTAGCATGATACTCATGAGGGGCTAAATATATGATCATTATTAGTTGTAAATAATAAAGAATAATTTATATATCACTACTGACAAAAATCTTTATATATGGGATTACAAATAATATTCATGAACTCGCAGGATTACAAATAATCTTTACTGAATTTTAGTGATTTTCACTTGCTTAAGAGAACAATAATATCTTAATTTATTACCTTGCATTATCTCATGTGTTTACATAAATTAGGTTACAATGGACCTTTTTCTGAAAATTCATGGAATGCTACAAATAGTGAATCTCTTTTTGTCCCTGATTTTGCCAGTTACAACATTACCAACGCATGTACAGTTTATTAAATTGAATTTAATGTACTCTAGGGATTTATTTGAACACCCAAAAAGGACATAAAAGTGAGAGTTTTAGGAAAAAATTATAGTTACACGTACGCCCACTTTTATACTTGCGTAAAGGAAGTTTTACACGAATAGTCTGTCATATTCATTGTTTACTTTTTATAGTCATATACATAGTTTATACATTAATTATGCATAATTATATACATATAATAGATAAATTATATATATTTATTATACTTTCACTGCTATTTTTAGTTTAAGCAGTTGGGTGGTTGATTATTTGGGTTAATTTGTTGTTAAAGTAACAGTTGCAACGAACCCACTTTGTAATGTCCGTTGGGCAGCCAAATTATGAATTGGACCTAATTTAAATGCTTACTAAAAATTTAATCTTTGTAAAAAATTAATTTTGATCAAATATAATTTATTCAAACTTGTTATTTCTCGACCGAAGAAGAAATTGTTCTGAAGGTGAATCATATATTATGTTACTCTAAGTATTTTTTAAAGATTACCGGTGTAAAAAAGTTTCAAATTTGTATATACTGCTTTGTTGAAGTATTCTAAAGTCTAAATCGCATAAAACAATCAGCTTGCTTATGCTATCACACTAATATTTAGCTTGAGATAATTACGGAGATTTCCTCATGAAATCAGAAATAAATAATTGATAGTTAGACAAAAGTTGTGTTGCAAACTGTAATTACTCAATTACAGTAGTTGCACAACATAAAAAGCTCTTTTATTTTATAAATAAGATGTCACGTCCCAAATTACCTCTTAGACGTGACTGGCACCCAATGAACACCGCTCGCCAGGCGAACCAATTCTTTTACTCAAATAATAAATCTCTAACTCAAATTTCATACTAAGACCGTGGAGCATCTAACCGAGTAATATGAGTTTTACTGACGGGTATGCAAACCCCAAAGAAAAAGGAAATAACGAACACGAACTAGATAAAGCTGAAACGAAAGCCTCCACGAACAATGCAGCGGCTCACCTCAGCAATAGAATCCACTCAACGAACTTCTTAATTACTAGCCTCGTCCGCAACAACAATATCTGCATGGACATGTAGGTAAGGAGTGAGTTATACGTAAATATAACCCAGTAAGATCCTCGACCCGCCACTATGAATACCTCTGGAACATGTGTTAGAAAATACAAACATACAACGAGCACAGAAATAATATGCAAAGAAATTATTTCACCACATAATTACTCTATAAGGCCCCAAATAATTATTCAACAACAACACTTTATATATCTCAACACAATCTACACTAAGGACTTGTCATTAACGGCAGTGCAGGAAATTAACCAAACACCCCGACGAGTCTATGACAGCATACACAATGCCTCAAATCTATCACGGCGGCATACACAATGCCCCAAATATATTACGTTGGCATACACAATGCACCAAATCTATCATGGTGGCATACACAATGCGCTAAATATATTACGGCGATATACACAATGCCCCAAATCTATCATGGCGGCATACACAATGCCCCAAATATATTACTGTAATGACCTGGCCAGTCGTTTTGAGAATTAGAGCCCTGATCCCCTAATAACTATTTTTTCCACGTTTGTTTCTGCTATTGAGCCTTACCGGAGGGATTGGTTATGGAATTCAGAGAGTTTTGGGATACTTAGTCCCTAGTTGTGAGTTTAAGCCTTAGAGTTTGGACCGAAGACGAATACGGAATGAAATTTTGTCGACTCTGTTAGCTCCATTGAGTGATTTGGGGTTAAAAGTGCGTCCAGAATTTGTTTTGGAGGTCTGTAGTAGATTTAGGCTTGAATTGGCGAAAGTTAGTTTTTCGGCGATTTCGGCCGATAGTGAAAATTTTGATATCGAGCTCAGAATAGAATTTCGAAAGTGATTGTAGGTTCGTAGTGTCATTTATGACCTGTGTGTAAAATTTAAGGTCATTCGGACTAGATTTGATGTGGTTCGGCGTCGTTTGTAGAATTTGGAAAGTTTTAAATTCTTAGGTTTGAATTCGTGCTTAATTCATGATTTTGGTATTGTTCGATGTGATTGAAGGCCCGACTATATTTGTATGCTGTTTTAGGATTGGTTGGTATGTTTAGTTGAGGTCCTGGAGGCCTCGGGTGTGTTTCAGATGCTTAACGGAATGAATTTGGACTAAGGAAAATATCTGATGCCTTTGCTGGTTCTGGTGTTTCGCACATGCGGAAAGGAGGCCGCAGGCGCGAGAGTCACTGGTGCGGAGGAAGTGCACAGATGCAGAACTAGTAGGGCTGGTGATGGAATGCAGGTGCGCAAGTTTGACCTCACCTGAGAGCCCGCAGGTGCGAAGCGTGGGCGCAGGTGCGGAGCCTGGCTGCCTTAGTGAAATGCGCAGATGCGCCGATTTGGACGGCAGGTGTGAGGAATTGCCCGAAGATACGGCCCCGGCCCGGATAAGTGACCTTTGCACCTCCGATGATATTTTCTGCACGTGCATGACCGCAGATGCGGCCCCATGAGCGCAGGTGCGGAAATCGCTGGGTTGAAGAGACAGCTTCGAGGGTTCATTCCTCATTTTTCACCAATTCGATTTAGAGCTCGGTGGGAGACGATTTCTCGAGGGATTTTGTAGGAGAACTATTGGGTAACTAATTCTAACTCTATTTTGATCATAATATATTAATCTATTATTGTTTTCCTCGTCTAATTAAGGAATTTGAGAGTAGAAATTTGAAAATGAGGGAAAAGGTTCCCCAATTGAAAATCTGAGATTTGAATGGGAATTTGACGTCGGATTTAGATGATTTTTATTCGAGTGAACTTGTGAGTGAATGAGTGTTCAAAATTTATAATTTTTACCCGATTCTAAGACGTGGGCCTGGAGAGACTTTTTGGGCATTTTTCCTAATTTCACGCTTTAGCTTCAAATTAATTGGCTAAATTAGTTACTTGTAGTTATATTTATATTATGCAATTAATTTGAATAGATTCTGTCCATCTGAAGTCGGATACTCGTGGAAAGAACGTGACATCAAATTGATTTGAACGGTTCGAGGTAAGTGGCTTGCCTAATCTTGTGTTGGGGACTGTTCCTTAGGATGTTTGATATTAATTGATGTGTGGGCGCCGTGTACGGGAGGTGACGAGTACGTACAGAGGTTATTATTGTAAAAATTCCGTTTTTCCTTATTAAATTGCACTAATACGTTTAATTGTTAAACTTAGACCAGAGAAGCATGCTTACGTGTTTTAACTGCCTATTTGACATTCTGTGCGCCATGCTTAGTTAAGTCCATACTTTCCTTATCTGTGTTCAGTATAAACTGTATAACTCGATGCCATACCTGCCATTTCATCTTGTGTTATATATTTAAATTGGGACTATGGACGTATTCCGAGAGATCCCCTTGTCTTGCATATTTATTTTGGGACTACGGGTGTATTCCGGGAGATCCTCCAGTATTGCATATTTACTTTGGGACTACGGACGTATTCCGAGAGATCCCCCAACTTTGGGACTACAAACGTATTCTAGAAAATCCTCCTGTACTGCATATTCATTTGGAACTAGGGGGCGGTATCCCGGGAGATTTTCCCATTGTATTTACCTTGTTCTGAGTCGAAGGCTCCCTTAACTGTTAAATTTTTGAGAATTTCTTTAATTGTGTTACCGTAAACTTTACTTATATCTTTTACTGTTTAATTTAATATATTTACTCCGGTAGGGCCTTGACCTGACCTCGTCACCACTCAACCGAGGTTAGGTTTGGCACTTACTGGGTACCATTGTGGTGTACTCATGCCCTTTCTTGCACATGTTTTCGTGTGCAGATCCAGGTGCGAGCTATCAGCCTCGGGGTTAGTGCGTACTGCTAATTCTAGGAGACTTCAAGGTACTTCTTCTTGCGTCTGCAGATCCTCGGAATCCCTTTCTACTCCCTCGCTTAGAGAGTTTTTTTATTATCTTCAGACTTTTGTATAGAGCTACATAGAGTATAGCAGCTTGTGACTTCGTGATATTCCGGGTCTTGAAAAATTATTTTGTATATGCTGAGTGGTACTACTTTTGATTATTCACAATATGCTATTTATCTTTAAAATGTTGTGTTTTCTTTACTTTTTTTCCCTAATATTAGGCTTACCTAGTCGTAAAGACTAGGTGCCGTCACAACACCTTATGGATGTTTAATTTGGGTCGTGACAAGTTGGTATCAGAGTACTAGGTTCATAGGAGTCGCAAGTCACAAGCCGGTTTATTAGAGTCTTGCGGATCGGTGCGGAGACGTCCGTACTTATCTTCGGGAGGCTATGTAACTGTTAAGAACAATCATATTCCTTTGATTTCCTTGTCGTGGGAGTTATTGACATCAATATTCTAAAACTCTATTCTATTCTTTCTCACAGATGGTGAGGACCCGTATCGAGAGGACTGACGATCAGGCACCCGAGCCCCCTGTCAGAGCCGCCAGAGGCTGGGGTCGGGGTAGAGGACGACCACGCAGTGCAGCCCGAGCACCTGCGAGAGCTGCGTCAGAGGAGCCCTCAGAAGCTCCAACTGGAGGGCCATCACCGGAGATCCCTATTGCTACTCCTACCCTCTAGGAGACTTTAGCTCAGTTCATGAGCATGTTCAGCACTCTAGCTCAGGCTGGACTATTTCTGAAAGCTCCCGCTACATCTCGGGCCGGGTGAGGGGCACAGACTCCCGCAGCCCGCACTCCTAAGCAGAGGGTCCAGGTTGATCATGCCCCAGAGTATATTTCTATGCCCCCCAGTGGCTCCGGTTCAGCATGAGATCAAGGTAGCTGCTTCTGAGGCAGAGCAGCTCAGACTTGAGAGGTACAAGAAGTACTACCCACCTACTTTCAGCGGACTAGCTTCAGATAATGCTCTGGATTTTCTTGAGGAGTGTCATCGTATTCTTTGCACTATGGACATTGTGGAGACGAGTGGGGTTTCTTTCATCACTTTCCAGTTGAGGGGAGCAGCATATCAGTGGTGGCGTGCCTATGAGCTGAGTAGTCCGAACGAGGCAGCCTCACTCACTTGGGCTTAGTTTTCAAAGATGTTCTTGCGTGAGTATGTTCCTCAGAGCCTCAGGGATGCTTGGCACGCAGAGTTTAAGCAGTTGCGTCAGGGTGCTATGATTGTGTCGGAGTATGCAGTCTGTTTTAGTGAGTTAGCTCGCCATGCACCGGCTCTGGTTACTATAGTCAGAGAGAGGGTTCGTCGCTTCATTGAGGGACTCCACTCCAGTATTCGGACTAGTATGGCCAGAAGTTGGAGATAGACATTACTTATCAGCAGGCAGTGAGCATTGCCAGGAGAGTGGAGGGCATGTTTGCCCGAGACAGAGAGGAGAGAGAGGCCAAGAGGTCTCGAGAGACTGGTCATTATTCAAGAGTTCGTGCACCAGCAGCACGCTATGGTAGGGGTTTTGTGAGTCGCCCTATTCATTTAGCTCTTCCAGCAACCAACGGTGTTCCAGCTCCTCCTAGACCTCAAGAGCCCTATTATGCACCACCAGTATCCAGTATGCCTCCTACTCGAGGTGCTATTACCGGCCAGTCCAGCAAGCCAGGTCCAAGTCAGGTTCAGCCGTCACGTTCTTCGAGAGTTTGTATTGAGTGTGGTGACACTCGTCACATGGTTATAGATTGCCCCAGAGCCAGGAGGAGTGCACCTTCACAGACTTATCAGCCTCCACGTGCTCCACCGGGTCATTCGGCCATTCTTCCAGCACCAGCTGCCACCCCACCTCCTCAGCCAGCTCAAGGTGGAGGTCGGGGAGGTCGAGGTCGCCCTAGAGGGGGAGGCCAGGCCAGGTACTATGCCCTTCCAGCCCGTTCAGAGGTCGTCGGTTCACATTCAGTCATCACAGGTATCGTCCATGTCTGTCATAGGGATGCATCAATATTATTTGACCTAGTATCTATGTATTCATATGTGTCTTCTTATTTTTCTCCACATTTGGAGATATCTCAGGATTCTTTGAGTTTCCCTGTTTATGTATCTACTCCCGTGGGAGATTCTCTCGTTGTGGACCGCGTATATCGATCGTGTTTGATTGCTCTTAGTGGTTTTGAGACCAGAGCCGATTTGTTATTACTTAGTATGGTAGATTTTGATGTTATCTTAGGCATGGACTGGTTGTCGCCCCATTATGCTATTCTTGATTATCACGCTAAGACTGTGACGCTGGCTATGCCAGGCATGCCGATATTAGAGTGGAGAGATACCGTAGAGTATACTTCCCGCAGGGTCATTTCATTTCTTAAGGCTCAGCGAATGGTTGAGAGGGGGTGTGATGCGTATTTGGCCTATGTAAGAGATGTCAGTATTGATACCCCTACAGTTGAGTCAGTTCCAGTAGTGAGGGACTTTCCAGATGTGTTTCCAGCTAATCTTCCGGGCATGCCGCCCGACAGAGATATTGATTTTGGCATTGATTTGTTGTCGGGCACTCAGCCCAGCTATATCCCTCCATATCGTATGGCTCCTCCTGAATTAAAGGAGTTGAAGGAGCAGTTACATGAGTTGCTTGATAAGGGTTTCATCAGGCCCAGTGTATCACCTTGGGGTGCTTCGGTCTTATTTGTGAAGAAGAAGCATGGTTCTATGCGTATGTGTATTGATTACCGGCAGTTGAACAAGGTTACAGTGAAGAACAAGTATCCTTTGCCTCGAATCGATGATTTATTTGATCAGTTACAGGGTGCCATGGTGTTTTCTTAGATTGACTTGCGTTCTGGCTATCATCAGTTGAAGATTCGGGAGTCGAATATCCCGAAGACTACTTTCAGGACCATATATGGTCATTATGAGTTTCTTGTCATATCATTTGGGCTGACCAATGCCCCAGCAGGCTTTATGCATTTGATGCACAGTGTGTCCTGGCCTTATCTTGATTCCTTCGTCATTGTGTTTATTGATGACATCCTGGTATATTTCCGGTCTCGGGAAAATCATGAGCAGTACCTGAGAACCGTGCTTTAGACTTTAAGGGAGAAGAGGTTGTATGCAAAATTTTCTAAGTGTGAATTCTAGCTTGATTCAGTGGCATTCTTGGGCCACGTGGTGTCTTGTGATAGGATCAAGGTAGTTCCGAAGAAGGTGGAGGCAGTGTAGAGTTGGCCTAAACTGTCATCAGCTACGGAGATCCGCAGTTTCCTTGGTTTGGCGGCTATTACCGTCGCTTTGTGGAGGGATTTCCATCCATTGCAGCGCCTATGACTAGGTTGACCCAGAAGGGTGCTCCGTTCAGGTGGACCGAGGAGTGTGAGGAGAGCTTTCAGAATCTTAAGACAGCTTTGACTACAACCCCAGTATTAGTATTGCCTACAGGTTCGGGGTCCTACACTATTTATTGTGATGCCTCGAAGATTGGCCTTGGGGCGGTATTGATGCAGGATGGTAGGGTGATTGCCTATGCGTATAGACAGTTAAAGGTGCATGAGAAGAATTATCCAGTCCATGATCTCGAGTTAGCAGCTATTGTTCACGCCCTGAATATCTAGCATCATTATTTGTACGGTGTTCCTTGTGAGATCTACACTGATCACCGGAGTTTACAGCACTTGCTCAGGCAGAAGGACCTTAATTTGCATCAGCGGAGGTGGTTGGAGCTACTTAAGAATATGATATCACTATATTGTACTACCCGGTAAAGGCCAATGTAGTGGACGATGCCTTGAGTCGCCGGGCAGAGAGTTTGGGGAGTTTGGCATATCTTCCGGCAACTTAGAGGCCCTTAGCCTTGGATGTTCAGGCCTTATCCAGCCAGTTTGTGAGATTGGATATTTCAGAGCCTAGCTGGGTATTAGCTTGTGTGGTTGCTAGGTCATCTATTTATGACCGTATCAGGGAGCGCCAGTATGATGATCCTCATCTTCTAGTTCTTCAGGACAGGGTTCGGCGAGGTGATACCAGAGATGTGACTATTGGTGATGACGGTGTGATGAGGATGCAGGGCTGGATCTGTGTACCCAATGTAGATGGGCTTCGGGAGTTGATTCTCGAGGAGGTCCACAGCTCGCGGTACTCCATTCATCCCGGTGCCGCGAAGATGTATCAGGATTTGAGACAGCACTACTGGTGGAGGAGGATGAAGAAGGATATAGTTGGGTTTGTGGCCAAGTGTCTCAACTGTCAGTAGGTCAAATGTGAGCACCAGAGACTGGGTGGATTACTTCAGAGGTTAGAGATCCCAGAGTGGAAGTGGGAGCGGATCACCATGGACTTTATAGTTGGACTTACACGGACTTTGAGAAATTTCGATACTATTTGGGTGATCGTGGATCGGCTGACCAAGTCAGCTCATTTTATTCCAATGTTGACCGCTTATTCTTCTGAGAGGTTGGCTGAGATTTATATTAGAGAGATTGTCCACCTTCATGGTATTCCATTATCTATCATTTCAGACAGAGGTACATATTTCACATCGGTTTTGGAGAGCCGTACAGCAGGAGTTGGGTACTAGGGTGGAGCTGAGCACAGCCTTTCACCCTCAGACGGACGGGCAGTCTAAGTGCACGATTCAGATTCTTGAGGATATGCTCCATGACTGTGTGATGGAGTTCAGAGGGTCATGGGACCAATACTTGCCACTTGCAGAGTTTGCTTACAGCAATAGTTACCAGTCCAGCATTCAGATGGCACCGTATGAGGCTTTGTATGGTAAGCGGTGCCAGTCCCCAGTGGGATGGTTTGAGCTGGGCGAGGCCTGATTATTGGGTACAGATTTGGTCCAGGATGCCCTAGATAAGGTAAAGGTGATTCAGGAGAGACTTCGCACAACCCAATCCAGGCAGAAGAGTTATGCAGACCGTAAGGTTCGTGATTTGGCATTTATGGTTAGTGAGCGGGTCTTGCTTTGGGTATCGCCTATGAAGGGCGTCATGAAGTTCGGGAAGAAGGGCAAGCTGAGCCTGAGGTTCATTGGTCCTTTTGAGGTCCACATGTCTATGCTTCGGAAGTATCACGGTGATCTGACTCATGTATTGGATTTCAGCTCAGTTTAGTTGGACAAGGATCTATCTTATATTGAGGAGCCAGTAGCTATTTTGGACAGGCACGTCAGAAAGCTCAGGTCAAAGAATATTGCTTCAGTAAAGGTCCAGTGGAGAGGTCAGTTGGTCGGGGAGGCGACTTGGGAGACCCAGCAGGATATACGCAGCCAGTACCCTCATCTTTTCACAGTTTCAGGTATATCTTTATACTCGTTCGAGGACGAACGATTGTTTTAAGAGGGGGAGGATGTAACGACTCGGCCGATCGTTTTGAGAATTAGAGCCTTTATCCCCTAATAATTGTTTTCCCCACGTTTGTTTCCGCTATTGAGACTTTCCGGAGGGACTGGTTATTGAATTCAGAGAGTTTTGGGACACTTAGTCCCTAGTTGTGAGTCTAAGCCTTAGTGTTTGGATCGTAGTCGGAACTGTGTGAAGACGGATCTGGAATAGAATTTCGTCGACTCCGTTAGCTCCGTTGAGTGATTTTAGGGTTAGGAGCACGCCCAGAATGTGTTTTGGACGTCTGTAGTAGATTTCGGTTTGAATTGACGAAAGTTAGTTTTTCGGCGATTTCGATCGATAGTGAAAATTTTGATATCGAGATCGAAATGGAATTTCAAAAGTGGTTGTAGGTTCGTAGTGTCATTTGTGACCTGTGTGTAAAATTTGAGGTCATTCGGAGAATTTAGAAAATTTTAAATTCTTAGGCTTGAATCCGTGCTTAATTCATGATTTTGTTGTTGTTCGATGTGGTTTGAAAGTCCGACTAAGTTCATATGGTGTTTTAGGATTGGTGGTATGTTTGGTTAAGGTCCCGGGGGCCTCGGGTGTGTTTCGAATGCTTAACGGAATGAATTTGGACTTAGAAAAATATCTGGTGCCTTTGCTAGTTCTAGTGTTTCGCACCTGCGGAAGGGAGACCGCAGGTGCGAGAGTCGCTTGTGCGGAGGAAGTGCACAAATGCGAAACTGGTGGGGCTAGTGACAGAGCGCAGGTGCACAAGTTTGACTGCACCTGTGAGCCCGCAGGTACGAAGCGTGGGCGCAGGTGCGGAGCATGGCTGCCTTAGTGAAATGCGCAGATGCGCCGATTTGGATCACATGTGCGGTATCCGCAGTTGCGAGGAATTGCCCGTGGATGCGGCCCCAGCCCGGATAAGTGACCTTCGCACATGCGATGATATTTCTCACAGGTGCGTGACCCATGAGCGTAGGTGCGGAAATCGCTGGGTTGAAGAGACAGCTTCGAGGGTTCATTCCTTATTTTTCACCAATTTGATTTAGAGCTCGGTGGGAGATGATTTCTCGAGGGATTTTGAAGGAGAACTATTGGGTAACTAATTCTAACTCTATTTTGATCATAATACATTAATCTATTATTGTTTTCCTCGTCTAATTAAGGAATTTGAGGGTAGAAGTTTGGAAATGGGGGAAAAAGTTCCCCAATTGAAAATCTGAGATTTGAATGGGAATTTGACGTCGGATTTAGATGATTTTTGTTCGAGTGAACTCGTGAGTGAATGGGTGTTCAAAATTTATAATTTTACCCGATTCCGAGATGTAGGCCCGGGGAGACTTTTTGGGCGTCTTTCCTAATTTCACGCTTTAACTTTGAATTAATTGGCTAAATTAGTTACTTGTAGTTATATTTATATTATGCAATTAATTTGAATAGATTCAGGACATTTGAAATCGGATACTCGTGGTAAGAACGTGACATCGAGTTGATTTGAGCGGTTCGAGGTAAGTCGCTTACCTAATCTTGTGTTGGGGACTTTCCCTTAGAATGTTTGATATTAATTGATGCCGTGTACGGGAGGTGACGAGTATGTACACAGGCTATTATTGTAAAAATCCCGTTTTTTTCTTTCTAAATCATAAACGGTTTTTCCTTATTAAATTGCACTAATACGTTTAATTGTTAAACTTAGACCAGAGAAGCATGCTTACGTGTTTTAACTGCCTATTTGACATTCTGTGCGTCATGCTTAGTTAAGTCCCTACTTTCCTTATCTGTGTTCAGTATAAACTGTATAACTCGATCCCATACCCGCCATTTCATCTTGTGTTGCATATTTAAATTGGGACTGCGGACATATTCCGGGAGATCCCCTTGTCTTGCATATTTATTTTGGGACTACGGGCGTATTCCGGGATATCCCTCAGCACTACATATTTACTTTGGGACTACGGACATATTTCGGGAGATTCCCCTGCACTGCATATTTACTTTGGGACTACGGACGTATTCTGGGAGATCTCCTTGTACTACATATTCATTTGGAACTATGGGATGATATCCCGAGAGATTTGCCCATTGTATTTACCTTGTTCTGAGTCGAAGGCTCCCTTAACTGTTAAATTTTCGAGAATTTCTTTAATTGTGTTACCGTAAACTTTACTTATATATTTTACTGTTTAATTTATTATATTTACTCCGGTAGGGCCTTGACCTGACCTCGTCACTACTCGACCGAGGTTAGGCTTGGCACTTACTGGGTACCATTGTGGTGTACTCATGCCCTTTTCCGCACATGTTTTCGTGTGCAGATCCAGGTGCGAGCTATCAACCTCGGGGTTAGTGCGTGTTGCTGATTCTATGAGACTTCAAGGTACTTCTGCTTGCGTCCGCAGATCCTCGGAGTCCCTTTCTACTCCCTCGCTTAGAGATTTTCTTTATTATCTTCAGACTTTTGTATAGAGCTACATAGAGTATAGCAGCTGGTGACTTCGTGATATTCCGGGTCTTGGAAAATTATTTTGTATATGCTGAGTGGTACTACTTTTGGTTATTCACAATATATTGTTTATCTTTAAAATGCTGTGTTTTCTTTTCTTTTTTTTTCGTAATATTAGGCTTACCTAGTCGTAAAGACTAGGTGCCGTCACGACACCTTATGGAGGGTTAATTTGGGTCGTGACAACTACGGTAGCGAAGAAATAACTTCTAACACCCCAACGCCATAGCACGAGGCTACGCCACAACACACCATATCACGAATCACTTATTAAATCATTTTAGCTTTGTACAAAATAATATATATTTGTGACTAGTCAACGACTACCGATTCTTCCAAGCGCACGCTCGTCCCAATATATGGACCGGGCAGACAAAACATACTTTCAAAATGGGTTTTGAAAAAGCAAGCATCAAATCTTAGAGTCTCACTTACCTCGCTAACAAGAATTTTCACAACTTTGCGACTTCTAGAACAATAATCAAACGATCTCCAATGACCTCAATCTATGCGAAATATTAATCAGCGATGTCAATTATGCTAGTTAGAGTTATCTCATAATTCATATACAAAAGCTAGCTAATAATTGACACGCTAACGATTCAACCAATCCCTTAATCACTCACATATGTAAAACTCATTAAACTGAAAAGGTTTCTAACTGGACTTTTATGTCTCTTTATACGTGAGTTGAAAGATTCCAAGTCTAATTACGTAATGTGACTAATTAATTAACACTAAGTGTAGATCCATGAATTTTATGTGCACACTATTTGACTCTAATATGCCATGTTATAGAATCTTGTCTATCATAGTAACTTTTCCATTATTAGTCAATAATTACTTGACCACATGTCTCCTAAATTATAATAGCAGAAGCCGAAACTATTTATCAACAAAGGAAATACTTTTCCTTAGCATTGTACACCCAAACCTATATTTAATTTAATTCCTCAATCATTACATCATCATTATCAATATAATTGCTTTATTCCAATTTCATTGTATACTAATGTGTGTAAGAATTAAAAATAAACATACTTGGTCACTTGAAATCTTCTCTGTTGAATCAAGTGCTATTGACAGCTGTGTACAGCTAATTATATGTAATAAATTAGTATTGTGATTAGTAGGTAGTTAGTAGGAGTTAGGTGGTTAAGTAGTGAGAATAGTATAAAATGTAAAGATACTTTTATTCGTTGGTTGAGATATAATAGAAACAGAGCATAACTGCTCATTTGCTCTCATCTGCTTCTTCTTCATCTTAGCTTCTATCGCCATAGCTGAGAGATGAATCTAGAGTTCATCATAGTATCAGAGCCTCAGTTAACGATCTATATCACTCGAGTTCAACTCCAGATTCACCTTCCTTAATTGTCACTGTTAATTATTCATTCTAATTGATCAATTGCTTCGATTCCCAAAAGAATTAGGGTTAGATCGATTTTGAGCAATTGGTATATGTTGAGTACAGCATTTGTGTGCGCTAGATTTCTGTTGACAATGGCGATTACTGACGAGGACAATGGATCGACTCACGAAGCTGTAGCTGTAGCACCAGTGATCGATCAGCATCATCCATTGTTTCTGCAACCGAGTGACACTCCAGGCAGTTCTCTCATCTCTGTCAAGCTCACATGACCTGAGAATTACACTTTGTGGAGTAGTACTATGCGCGTTAGTCTGCTAGGTAAAAGTAAGCTAGGGTTTGTAGATGGAAGGTATACAAAAGAAAATTTTCCTCCTGTTCTTCATGAACTCTGGGAAAAATGTAATGCTATAGTCCTATCGTGGATTATGAACTTTGTGAGTGCTGAATTGCTAAGTGGCATGGTCTATGCTTCGAGTGCTCACAAAGTGTGGATGGACCTCAAAGAGATATTTGATAAAGTTAATGGTTCTAGGGTGTTATATCTGCATAAATAAATTGCAACTCTGGCTCAAGGACTGTCATCTGTGTCTGCTTACTTCTCAAAATTAAAGGAGTTGAGGGCAGAGTTTGATGCTCTTATGCCCTGCCCTGGGTGATTGTGAAGAGTCGAAGAAATATATTGAGCACTTTGAGTACCAAAGGCTGTTGTAGTTTCTCATGGGTCTAAATGAGACATACTCTCAATCAAGCAATCAGATTTTGAACATGTCTCCTAGACCTTCCATAAACAAAGCTTACTCAATGATTATTTCTGAAGAAAGCAGAAGAGCACTGTCCCAATCCTCTCAAGTTTCTAAAGTTAATGAAGGTACAACCTTGTTCAGTAATAAGGGAACATCATCTGGAGCTCCAGTTCAGCTGAATGCAAAAGGAAACCATGGGCAAAATTACAGCTTCTTGGGAAATGAAGTGACAGCTTTGTTTAGTAGCAAAGGGAATGCAGGTACTAGTTATGGTCATTCTGGAGGAGGAAATCACTTAGTTTCTGGCTACAAGTCTAGAAGAAACAATCTACACTGTGACTATTGCAACTTCAAAGGTCATACTAGGGAGACTTGTTACAAACTGAATGGATATCCACAAGAGTTTAAGTCAAAAAGGAAGGGTGGGTTTGGTAATAAAGTTAACTATGCTCAGACCAATGCTGGCAACTATATGTCCGATACTTCCACTGGCCCTGTACAAGCAGGATCTAGTGCTAACTTTGCAGGAGTCTCACAGGTGCAACAAGCAAGTCAGAACTTCCAAGCTGGAATCCCTCAATTTACTCAAGAGCAGTACAACCAGATTCTTCAACTTCTAGGCAAGCAACCTGAGTGCAGTGGTTCTACTATGGCAGCAGGTATGACATTATGTGGTGATATTACTAAAATTTTGGCTAAATGGATTGTAGATTCATGGGCTTCAAGTCATAAGGTGAATGATTCTAGCCTGATGATTAATACCAAAGTTGTTAGTAACCAAGGTAGAAAAGTTCACTTACCTACTGGTAGTGTAGCTTATGTTAGTCACATAGGGTCTGTTACCGTTCTTAAGAACCTAATAGTGTCTAATGTGATGCATATTTCTGACTTCAAGTATAACCTTCTATCTATGTCTAAGCTCACAAAGAAAATGAGATGGGTTGTTATGTTCTTCCCTGATTTCTTCATTTTCCAGGAGCTTTTTAGTGGACAGGTGAGGGGGGTGGTAGAGAGGAAGATGGATTGTATGTGTTCAACTCTACTCCAAAAAAGTCAGTAGCACTACAAGCTCAAAGCCAAAGTTCAGTTGCAGATACCTTGAATATTCTAAGGCCAATAAACACTGTAAATATAATAAAGGCCCCTAATAAAGTAGTGAGTATAGCTTTGTGGCATAAAAGATCGGGTCATGCACCTCTAGATACTTTGCAGAAACTAAATGGTTCTCATGATTTTGTTGTTGTTGAATGTAGTAGTAAAGACAAGCATTGTACAGTATGTCCTTTAGCTAAACAAATAAGACTACCTTACTCTCTTAGTCCTACATTATCCAAATCCTACTTTCATACAATTCATGCTGATGTTTGGGGTCCTTACAGAGTCCCTACCTATGATGGAAAGAGGTATTTCTTGACCTTGGTGGATGACTGTTCTAGGTATACATGGATCTTCCTTTTACCTACTAAAGTTGAGGTTGTTGTTACTCTTAGATCTTTCTTTACTATGACTAAGAATGTCTACTCAACATCTGTTAAGTTTTTCAGATCTGATAATGGTTGTGAGTTCTTCAATTCACATATGTCAGAATTGTTACAATATCTGGGAATTATACATCAGAGCTCATATATCTACACTCCACAACAAAATGGAGTTGCTGAAAGAAGACACAGGTATATTCTGGAAGTTGCTCAAGCACTCAGATTTCAGGCTTCAGTACCATTAAGGTTCCCCTTTTGAGATCATGTTTGGGTATTCACCTTCTTTACAACACATGAGAGTCTTTGGATGCTTAGGATATGTGACTGCAGTTAGAAGACCTAATAAATTTGCTCCCAGAGCATATCCTGCAGTCTTTCTTGCTTACTCTGCTACACATAAGGGATATAAGACGTTTGGACTTCACACAAAGGAATTTCATATTAGCAGGGATCTAGTGTTTAAGGAGGATGTCTTTCCTTTTCAACACTTGAGTTCTACCTGTTCAACCCTATTCCCTGTTTTAGATATTTATACTGTTTCATCAATTGGTCCTGCAGATACTCAGTCACCACCTCCCCCTTCTTCTTCTTCTCCTATCTCTTCTGCCTCCCCTTATTCATCTAGCCCTTTTATTCCTCTTTCACCTGCTAATGATCTTACAGATTATCCTACTGCTGATGACCCCACAGTCAATGATGCTACTATCATAGATCCTGGTGTTGCGTCACAGGATGACACCAGAAAGTCCATTAGGGTAAGCAGGCCACCCATATGGATGAAATACTACATTGTTCCTGGCAAAGGAAGTGCACACTGATGTTATCCTATATTAGACTGTGTCAGTTATGTCAATGTGTCACCTTCCTTTGGATCTACATTAGCTGCTTACTCAGCTATTGTGGAACCTAAAACTTACAATGAGGCAGTCAAAGATTCCAAGTGGATTGAGGCAATAAAGTGTGAGATATCAGCTTTAGAGGACAATCACACATGGACAATGGTGGATCTACCTCCTGAGAAAGTTCCTATTGGATGTAAATGGGTGTTCAAGGTCCAATATACCTCCTCAGGTACAGTAGAGAGGTACAAGGCTAGGCTTGTAGCCAAAGGGTATAACCCTCAGGAGGGGTTGGACTATACTGAGACCTTCTCTCCTGTAGCCAAAATGGTTACAGTCAGGTCAGTTCTATCCATTGTTGCAGCTAAGCATTGGGTCATCTTTCAAATAGATGTGCACAATGCCTTTCTACAGGGAGACTTACTTGAAGATGTTTACATGGAGGTTCCTCCAGGGTTTTCTAGACGGGAGGGGAAGCACAGTGTTTGCAAACTCCATAAGTCCCTATATGGACTTAAGCAAGCTCCTAGGCAATGGAATAAGAAGCTAACAGATGCTTTACTATAGCTTGGATTCGTTCAAAGTCACTTTGACTATTCATCATTCACCAGGAGAGTGGAGTCTGAGTTAATAGTGGTACTTGTCTATGTGGATAACTTGCTTGTAACTGGAAGCAGCCAAAGGTTGATTCTTTAGACCAGAAATGATTTGAAACTGAAGTTCAAAATGAAAGACTTAGGTGAACTCAAATTCTTCCTTGGATTTGAGTTTGCTAAATCTTCTAAGGGAATTGTGATGAGTCAAAGGAAGTATGCCTTAGAACTCATTGCAGAGATGGGTCTTAGTGGTGCAAAACCAGCTGGTACACCTTTGGAAGCAAATGTAAAACTCACATCTGAAGAATATGACAGGTTCATTCATGGTCAGTCTTCCTCTGAAACAGAAGACAAGCTGATGCTGGAAAATACCAAAGACTGATAGGCAGATTACTCTACCTTACTATGACTAGAGTTGACATTGCTTATGTAATGCAGGTTCTGAGTCAATACATGTATAAACCAAAGCAGTCACATATGGAAGCTGCATTGTGAGTGGTAAGGTAGATCAGAGGTTCTCCAGGACTTGGTCTTCTAATGCCATCTGTAGACTCAGAAAAACTGGAAGGTTTTTGTGACTCGGATTGGGGAGGATGTTTACAGACCAGAAGATCAGTTACAGGTTACTTGGTGAAGTTTGGGGATGCACTGATTTCATGAAAGTCAAAGAAACAAGAAATTATAGCCAGAAGCTCTGCAGAAGCAGAATTCAAGAGCATGGCTTCAGCAATTGCTGAACTCACATAGCTTACAGGGCTATTCAAAGAGTTAGGTGTGGAGATTAAGCTACCTATAACTCTTAACTGTGACAGTAAAGCTGCTATTCAAATAGCAGCCAATCCTATATTTCATGAAAGGACCAAATACATTGACATTGATTGTCATTTTATTCGCGAGAAGTTAGTGCAAGATCTGATCAAAACACACCATGTGCCCACCAAAGAGCAACAGGCCGATCTCCTAACAAAGAGCCTTGGTCGAGTGCAGCATGACTACTTAATGTTCAAACTAAGGCTGAAAGATATCTTTCAACCATTAGCTTGAGGAGGGGTGTTGAATCAAGTGCTATTGACAGTTGTGTACAGCTAATTATATGTAATAAATTAGTATTGTGATTAGTAGGTAGTTAGCAGGAGTTAGATGGTTAAGTAGTGAAAATAATATAAAATGTAAAGATACTTTCATTCGTTGGTTGAGATATAATAGAAACAGAGCATAACTGCTCATTTGCTCTCATCTGCTTCTTCTTCATCTTAGCTTCCATCGCCATAGCTGAGGGATGAATCTAGAGTTCATCATTCTCTACAAGAATTCCTACGAAGTGGAGAATTAATCACGCCGACACAGTAAGTATTTTTCCCTAATGCCCTTTTCTGAATGGACCCAGCCTTAAAATATATATACTCCAAATCCCTAAATCCTAATTTTAGCAGCAATAGGTTAAGGCCCGTATTTTTCATCCCTATTATTATTTTAAATTATTAATGTTGCTCACTGGTATACCTAATTATAAATTAGGCCTACTAATCACTTATTTAATAGACTATCTTATATATTATAAATAAATCTCCTCACACTAACTTAATGTTTGACTCAATATTTATAAATAAAATTAATTCTCTAGTCTCACAATTAATAAGTGTATATAAAAAAAATACGGGTTATTACATGAGAAGAAAAAAAAGAAAAGAAAAATAAAACTACACCCCAAGGTTTAGTATAGAGTTATTGGGTTCGTGCTCAAGCACGGACTATCTGTAACTAGTATATTGTGTTGTTAATATTCATGATATTTATATGCTTAATTTAAAAGTCAATTAAGATGTTACGGCAATTAGATTTTCATCCCGGCCAGCTAATGTTATTATTAGTAATGTTATTAATTTTTGAATCCTTATAGTGCATAAACTATCGAGTTGTGAACTGAGTTTAATATTTAAGTAAATAAAGATGGAGGACACGTCCGTTATTCAAGAAATTAAAGAAAGAAAAAACGAATTTCTTGATTATGGAAAAATCTCATATCTCAACCCCTCTTTATTGTACGCACTCACGTTAGATCATGTGTTTCAGACACTTGTGATATATGCTTCTGTCGAAGTTTCCCCTATCAATGTTCACGTATTTCATCTAAACTTTGACCATTGCTAAAGTTTGCAATTTCAAATATTACTAGTATTAGCACCCGCATGGATGCGCGGACACTAATCATGTCAAATATTTAAATTATTTGGATTATATGCAAATAATCTTAAAATTTAAACTTTCTCGGTAATATAGATAAGCATTGAGTTTTAATAAAAACACTACATGAAAAAGTTTAACCATTTCTTCTATTTTTCTATTTTGATATCATTCTCGGCGGTGTCATTGGATCCTAAAAATAGTCAGGAAGTAAAATAATAACTCATATTAATGGCAAAATAATCAAATGTTGAGACTATGAATGACTCTTTGGATACGAGTTGGCTCTTTTACTACTATTTGAATTCTTATTTGGTGTGTTGATATCTCTTAAAAAAAAAAATTTAAAAAAAATTTCAGTTTCTAAAACTTTATTTTTCAATAATAATTATTTTTATAATAATATAAGGGAAAATATTATCCTTAATTCAAAACTCATTTTAGATGGCTATCTAAAAATTTAAAAAATTCTTTAGCCAGTGAATTTTGTTTTTGATTATGACTCCATTTTGATATTTGGCATTAACCATGTTAAATATCTGAGTTATTTGAATTATATGTAAATAACCTTAAAATTTAAACCTTCTAAATAATTATAGATAATCGTTAGATATTAACTAATATTTTATATATATATATATATATATATATATATATATATATATATGTATGTATTGATTAACATAGTCAAGTATAGAATAAAGTTAACATATAGTATTGGCATTTATTAAATTGCCACTTGGCTTAACCACAATGCCAATTATATATGGTAACTTTATTTCTTTAATATATATAGATTAGAGCTTGATGTTTTTTTTTCTCGTGTAATAAATAGAGAAAGTGAAAGAGGACAAAAATAGTAGCTCAAAAAAGATGGAACAGCTGCTCATTTCCAAAATTAGTAGGTTTGTTTCACCGTCTCTTGCTAACCAAGGGAAGATAATATTACTAGGGTTAGAGTTCTGTAGTATCACACGTCGCATTTATTTTATTTTTTTAAAAAAAAATAGCATTGGGTTACTTCTTTTACAGTATTATTTAAAGTTGAAATGTGAACCTGCAATGAATGACAGATTAGGCTCAATATGTTAAAGAAAAAGAGAATAAATTTAACAAAACTAAAATGTGTACTATTTAATAGTAGATCAATAGCTCAGAGTCACTCGATAAGTTGGATTGATAAATAAGTTCAGAATGATAGAATAGATAAAAAAAGAACATTTGTGAAGATGAGTCTACTAAAATTTGACTCTAATAAAATGTGATCCTAACTTAAAATTTTAAGGCAATTGATGAAGTAATTCACGGATATTATATCTCCCATTAAAAAAATTTCTTCAACATATTTGTAGTAAGTTTACTCCATTTGTCTCAAAAGAGTTGTGCAATTATTTTTTAATGTATATGTATTGGGAAAAATACGACATGACACGTGGCCTCTTAAAGGAAGGACACATGGAATACAAGATGGGGATGGCTACCGAACATAGCTATTTCGCTTGTCACCGGAAGGAATAACGATCATAAAAGGAGTATTAAGTGCTTTGCTCCAGGTAACATTTAATATAGAATATTTTGCAGCATTAAGGATGATGGCCCGTTAAAGAAATTTGGTATTTATGTCTAACGTTACATCTTCATTAATGACCCTCATAATTGACATTAAAGAAGGGCATGATCCTAGGACTTCCTTCCCTAGACATAACTATAAATAGAGAGCTCAGTTATCATTGTAAAGGACACGAATTTTCTGGCTAACTTACACTACATTCTATACAACATTTTAATACAATTTTATTTTATCACTTTTGATCTCATTATTGTTGTGTTCGGAAACCCGGTTCCCAGACTTATCAGCTCTGCCATTCTATCTACATTCTAAGGCTAAGTATTTTATATTTCATCAGTTATTTCATTATCTTTTGGATCAAACTAATTCACTTGTCTAGAAACCACGAACAAATTCAATTGTACCGTTTTACGGGTAAACAATATATATAATACTCCCTCGGTCTCATTTTATATATATAAATTTTCTTTAGTTTGTCCCGAAAAAATACTATATTTTTATATTTAAATACTTTAATTTTAAAATTCTCATCTTATCGTTAATAAGATGATTTATATCAATAATGTGATATATATGTCTATGATTTATTTTAAATCGCAAATTTTAAAAGAGTTCTGCAATTATTTTTCTGAGTATATACATATATTACTCCCTCTGTCTTATTTTATGCACCACATTTCTTTAGTTGATCCTGAAAAGAATGATATATTTTTTATATTTAAAATTAATTTAACTTTGAACCTTTTATTATAAGCCATACAAATGTGTGATTGTTTAAGATCAAAAATTTTAAAGTATTCTTTAATTTTTAAACTTGGTATCCAGTCAAACACAACATAAAATGAGACGAAAAAAGTATTATATAACTTTTTTGAAGAAATGTATATGTTAAATTTGCACCCTCTATTAGAATTTAGAAAGGACAAGAAATATAATTAAATGCTAGCACAATTTGACTTATGTTATAAAATAAAGACTGTAAAGTAAAGACAAGTATAAAGAGAAATTGATATATTATTCAACTTTCAAACTTATGTACATAATGAACTGAAAACTCCTCTATTTATAGAAGAAAGGAAGCAGCTGCGAGGCTTTTCAGGAAGCAGCTGCAAGGCTTTTCTTTAGCTGCTTGTAAGCTGCTTGCAACCTGCCTGTTTAATAAGAAGCTGTTGTAAACCATTTTATTGAGCTGCTTGCAACCTGCCTGCATTAGCTGATTGTAGATAAACTTTAACAGAGTACTAAATGGATAATCTTCTTCAGGAAGATTATCTATAGCGGAGTAATAAATGGACATCCACAATATAATTATTTTCATAACACTCCCCCTTGGATGTTTATTAAAAGATATCATGCCTCGTTAAAATCTTACTAGGAAAAACCCAGTAAAAAAAATCTTAGTGAAGGAAAAAGAGTACACATATTTAGTAATACACATTTCTAGCTGCCTCATTAAAACCCTTATAAGGAAAACCCTATGGGAAAAAACCTTAGTAAGGAAAAAAGAGTATATCGCATATTTTACTCCCCCTAATGAAAACCTTGTTTCAAATATTTGAGTCTCCGCATTCTAATTGTGTATACCATCTTCTCAAAAGTTGAAGTTGGCAAAGATTTGGTGAATAAATCTGCCGGATTGTCACTTGAACGGATTTGTTGCACATCAATGTCACCATTTTTTTGAAGATCGTGTGTGTAGAATAATTTTGGTGAAATGTGCTTCGTTTTATCTCATTTTATAAATCATCCCTTCAATTGGTCTATGCACGTAACATTGTCTTCGTATAAAATTGTGGGTATTTTCTCACATTCCAAACCACATTTTTCTCGAATAAAATGAATTATTGATCTCAACCATACGTATTCCCTATTGCTTCATGAATAACTATTATTTCAGCATGATTTGAAGAAGTAGCAATAATAGACTGCTTTGTGGAGCGCTATGATATGATAGTACCTCCACATGTAAATATGTACCCGGTTTGAGATCTAGCTTTATGGTGATCAGATAAATAAATTGCATTTGCATAACCAATAAGATCTGCACTATCTTTGTTAGCATAAAACAAACCCATATCAAGAGTTCCCTTTAAATATCGCAATATATGCTTAATCCCGTTCCAATATCTCTGTGTAGGAGAAGAACTATATCTTTCTAGTAAATTAACAGAAAATGCATGTCAGGCCTTGTAGCATTAGCAAGATACATTAGTGCACCAATTGCACTGAGATAGGGTACTTCGGGACCAAGGAATTTCTTATCATTTTCTGGAGGTCGGAACAAATCTTTATTCACTTCAAGTGATCGAACAACCATTGGTGTACTCAATGGGTGCGCTTTGTCCATGTAAAAGCGTTTTAAGACCCTTTCTGTATAGGCAGATTGATGGATAAAGATCTCGTCTGTTAAATGTTCAATTTGCAGACCAAGACAATATTTTATTTTTCCAAGATCTTTCATCTCAAATTCTCTTTTAAGATATCCAATTGCCTTTTGGAGATCTTATGGAGTTCCAACAAGATTTATGTCATCAACCTAAACAGCAAATATAACAAATTCTGATGCCATTTTCTTTATAAAAATACATGGACAAATAACATCATTTATGTAACTCTCTTTCAGTAAATATTCACTAAGGCGATTATACCACATGCGCCCAGATTGCTTTAAACCGTACAAAGATCTTTCCCGAAATTTTGAATATGCTTCAGGCATTTTAAATCCTTCAGGGATTTTCATGTAAATTTCATTATCAAGTGACCCGTATAGATAAGTCGTAACCACATCCATTAGATGTATTTCAAGCCTTTCACGTAAGGCTAAACTAATGAGATATCGAAATGTTATGGCATCCATAACGGGTGAATATGTTTCTTCATAATCGACTCCATGTCGTTGTGAGAATCCTTGTGCAACAAGGCGAGCCTTGTATCTTTCAACTTCATTTTTATCATTCCTTTTTCGCACGAAAACCCATTTATGACCAACTGGTTTTATATCAGTAGGTGTTTGGACTACTGGTCCAAAGACCTCTCTTTTAGTAAGTGACTTTAATTCCGATTGAATTGACTCTTGCCATTTTAGCCAATCAGATTTTTGTCGACATTCTTCGACAGATCGGGGTTCAAGATTCTCACTATCTTGCATAATGTTAAGTGTAACATTGTATACAAAAATATTATCCACCACTATTTCAGATCGATTTAAATTAATCTCATCACCAGTAGAACTTATTAAAAGTTTCTCACTCACTTGAGTCTCTGGTTCATTGATTTCTTCAGGAATCTCAGAACTAATTAGATCTTGGGTCTCTTCAGGAGATCCCTTTATAATATCATTTTGATCATTTGTCGATTTTTTTTTCCTAGGATTTCGATCCTTAGAACCCAAAGGCCTACCACGCTTCAGGCGTGCTTTAGGTTCACTAGCTCTCATGCTAGTAGATGGTCATGTTGGGACATCAATTCGGATAGACACATTCTCTGCAGGGATATGTGACTTAATTATCCTTTTCAAATCAGTAAACGCGTCTGGCATTTGATTTGCTATATTTTATAAATGAATGATCTTCTGGACCTCCTGATTACATATAGGGATACGTGGATCAAAATGGGATAATGATGAAACTTGCCACACAATTTCTCTTTTGATTTCTTTTTTCTCTCCCCCTAATTGTGGGAAATTTGTTTCATCAAATCGACAATTTGTAAATCGAGCAGTAAATAAATCTCCCGTCAATGGTTCAAGATAGCGAATAATAGAGGGTGATTCAAACCCAATATATATTCCTAACCTTCTTTGGGGGCCCATCTTAC
>AWOL01S0071745.1:29120-86274 GCA_000715115.1 Nicotiana otophora | reverse complement strand
GGTGATGGTCTAGTGATCATTTTGTCTTGATAACAAGCATCACAAGAAAATTCATCATTTGTAAGAATCTTCGGGTTCTTTAATGGATGCCCACTCGAATTATCAGTAATTTGTCTCATCATTATTGATCCAGGATGGCCCAAATGGCCATGCCAAAGTACAAAAATATTTGAATCGGTAAACTTCTGGTTTACGATAAAGTGTGCTTCAATTGTACTAATCTTTGAATAGTATAAGCCAGAAGATAAAGTTGGTAATTTTTCTACAATGCACTTATGGCCAGAAACATTCTTTGTAATACAAAGATATTCCATATTCATTTCATCTATCGTCTCAACATGATACCCATTTCGGCGGATATCCATAAAACTCAACAAGTTTCTTCGAGACTTGGAGGAGAAAAATACATTCTCTATAATAGTTCCCTTAGACAGAAATACAATAGCTCTTCCGGAGCCTTCAATCAAACTTATATTACCAGAAATTGTATAAACATTTGCTTTTTCCTTATACAAATAAGAAGTATTTCTGATCTTTGAATATGGCATGAGTTGTTCCACTATCAATTACACAAATATCTTCATGATTGGTCTTTGATCCAAACATAATTTGAGGATTATCCATATTTTTCAAAATGACATAAACAAAATAAATATGATAGTAAACATTATTATCTAAGCATAACTTTGATTTATGTACAACTATTACATAACCATACTATCTACTACAAACAATAAAAATTAAAATATTTACATCTCTACAGATTCATCACCGATCACATGACTTGTTTCTTTTTCTGGGAGTGCAAAGTAATCAGCTACATCCAAATGCATGAAGTCTAAACTATCTTCAGAAATAAAATTTATTTCAGTATTTTTCTCTGTCTTTTTCAGGGAGGCTTGATACAAATCAACCAGGTGCTTTGGCGTGCGACATGTACGTGACCAGTACCCTTTTTCTCCACATCTATAGCATGTCTTTTATGGCTTTGCTGTTTGCACCGCTTTATGCTTTTGTTCCTTCCTTTTCCACTGCTGGTGGTGATGAGGGTTCTTTGATGCATTATTATTATTACCATGATTAGAGTTTCTTCCTCGACCACGACCATGCCTACGACTGAGGCCACGTCCTCTTCCATGCTTAGCTTGGTGGAAGTTCGTCTCATTCACTTCAGGGAATGGATAAGAACCAGCAGGTCGACTTTCATGGTTTTCCATTAATATCCCATTATGTTGCCCGGCTATAAGAAGATGTGAGATAAGTTCAGAATACTTTTTGAATCTCATCTCTCGATATTGCTGCTGCAGGAGCATATTCGAGGCATGAAAAGTGGTGAACATTTTCTCCAACATATCATGATCAGTAATATTATCACCACATAAATTCAATTGGGAAATAATTCTGAACATAGCAGAATTATACTCACTCATAGATTTAAAATCATGTAGCCTTAGATGAGTCCAATCATAACATGCATGTGGAAGAATGACCATCTTCAGGTGGTCATATCTATCTTTCAAATTATTCCACAGTATGACTGGATCTTTAATAGTGAGATATTCCATTTTTAAGTCTACATCAAGGTGATGGCGTAGGAATATCATTGCTTTGGCACGGTCTTGGTTTGATGCATGATTTTTGTCCATGATGGTGTCTGCCAGACCCAACGCATCAAGATGAATTTCAGCATCAAGCACCCAAGACATGTAGCTTTTGCCCGATATATCTAGGGATACAAATTCAAGTTTAGAAAGATTTGATATTATTTAGAAAAAGAAAGTTCGTACCTGTGATACTTTTAAAGTATTTGCTCGAGATGGCAGAGTCTCGTGCTGATAGCGTGTTATAAAATAAAGATTATAAAGTAAAGACAAGTATAAAGAGAAACTGATATATTATTCAACTTTCAAACTTATGTACATAATGAACTAAAAACTCCTCTATTTATAGAAGAAGGGAAGCAGCTGCGAGGCTTTTCAAGAAGCAGTTGCAAGGTTTTTCTTTAATTGCTTGTAAGCTGTTTGCATGAGCTGCTTGCAACCTGCTTGTTTAATAAGAAGCTGCTGCAAATTATTTCATTGAGCTGCTTGCAACCTACCTGCATCAGCTGCTTGTAGATAAACTTAAACAGAGTACTAAATGAATAATCTTCTTCAAAAAAATTATTTATAGCAGAATAATAAATGAACATACACAATATAATTATTTTCATAACAATTTATATGTATTGAATATCTCTTTGTATTCGGTCATCAGACAGTTGGAAATAGAGCTTACGTCTAGGTGAGCAACATTCAAGTCTCATAGCCGGTAAAATGAAACTTTTTGTATACAGCAAAGCAAAGCAGTTTTGAACCTTGTTTTAGGAACATTGTTTTTATGGAAAGTGACGTACTTTCAGAGAAGCAAGAATGTCTAGGTTCTCTTCATGTCAAAAACCTATATATGTGGGACCCTCCCAAAATCAAAAGACCAAAGCAAAAATCTTTGGATATTTTCTTTGCCCTTTTAATTTACTCCATTCTTGGTTCTGTTTATTGATAATTAGTATAAAGATTTTTGCTTTAGAGGAAGGGTTGCATATATAGCACTGAAGCTCACCTGAAAGTGGGTTTTCTTCCAATATTTTTTTTGTTAATCATCATTTAGATTTTCGGCTTCTCTATTTTTGTGTAAAAAAAAAATTTATGCTGTTTTAATAGGTTTTAACCTTTTTCTCTTCATAGTTTCTTGTTTTTGGAGTGCCAAAAAAAAATTGAGGAACTTGGAATATTGTTTTTTCCAAGATCACTTTTTTATCATCAACTATAATTTGGGTTTCTCTATTTATGTGTAGTGATTAAAGCTTTCTGCTCTTTTATTAGTTTTTAATCTTTTTCCCTTCATAATTTCTTGTTTTTGGAGTGCAAAGAAGAAAATTAATTGGGGAAAAGAATAATCTTGGATTGAAAATTTTGAGGCTTTGCTCAAAAGGGTATGCTAGGTTTTGAGGAATATAGGTATGTTAGATCTAGGAATGTTAAAGATAATTTTTGGTTACTACTTTTTATTGGAGTTGTGAGCCAATGAGATCTAATTGGTTGTTTGCATTTCATGTTGATTGAGTTGAGATATTCAGAAAATTCAAAATTTTCCCAATTTGATGGTTTGAAAGGAGTCCTTTTAAGGTAAGAATATTAATTATGTTAAGGTGGTTGTTTCTAGGATTGTTGATTTCTTTGGTCATTATCTCTGTTAAAGCTAATGATACTGAATTCTCCAATTGTAACTGTGATGAAGAAGGTATGTGGAGTATATATAACATTCTTGAGTGCCAAAAAGTGAGTGATTTCTTGATTGCAGTTGCTTACTTTTCTATTCCACTTGAGTTGCTTTACTTTATTAGTTGCTCAAATATTCCTTTCAAATGGGTTCTTATCCAATTCATTGCATTCATAGTGCTATGTGGCTTGACTCATTTGCTCAATGGATTGACTTATAATAGTGCTCACCCTTCCTTCCAATTGATAATGTCATTAACAGTTGCCAAAATCTTAACTGCCCTTGTTTCTTGTGCAACTGCAATTACCCTTTTGACTCTGTTCCCTCTACTCCTCAAAATAAAAGTTAGAGAACTGTTTTTGACACAAAATGTTATGGAGCTTGATCAAGAGGTTGGGTTGATGAAGAAGCAGAAAGATGTATGTATGCAAGTCCGTATGCTTACACAAGAAATTAGGAAGTCGATTGATAAACACAATATCTTGTATACTACTCTAGTTGAGCTTTCAAAGACCTTGAATCTGCACAACTGTGCAGTTTGGATGCCAAATGAAAATAGGTCAGTGATGAACTTGACACATGGGTTAAGCCCCGGTTCTGCTGTAGAATACCAACGTTCGCTTCCGATTGATGATCCGGATGTGTTGGAGATAACAAAGAACAAAGGGGTAAGGATTTTGAGGCAAGATTCAGTTCTTGCAGCTGCAAGCAGTGGAGGGCCTAGTGAGCCGTGTACTGTTGCAGCAATTCGGATGCCATTGCTTTGTGCTTCGGATTTCAAAGGGGGAACGCCGGTGTTGGTTGACACTCGTTACGCCATTTTAGTTTTGGTTCTTCCAAGTGGGGATTTTGATTGGAGCCGTAATGAGATGGTGATAGTGGAAGTAGTCGCTGATCAGGTGGCTGTGGCTCTATCTCACGCCACGGTTCTTGAAGAGTCTCAATTAATGAGGGAGAAACTAGAAATTAGGAATCGTTTGCTGCAGCAGGCTAAGGAGAACGCTGTGAAGGCAACGCAGGCGAGGAATTCATTTCAGAAGGTAATGAACAATGGGATGAGACGGCCAATGCACTCAGTTTTGGGTTTGCTTTCCATACTTCAAGACGAGAACTTTACAAGCTGTAACCAGAGGATTATTATTGACACAATGGTGAGAACAAGCACCGTTCTGTCCACTTTAATAAACGATGCAATGGATATATCCGACAAAGATGAAGGAAGAATCCCAGTAGAAATGATGCCATTTCAACTGCATTCACTGATCAAAGAGGCTTCTTGTTTTGTTAAATGCCTGTGTATTTATAAGGGCTTTGGCTTTTCTACGGATTTTCCCAATTCTTTACCTAATCTGGTGATGGGTGATGAAAAGAGAACATTTCAGGTGTTACTTCATATGGTGGGGCATCTGTTAAATATCAGCTTTGGAAGCGGCTCCGTTTTATTCAGGGTTGGAACTGAGGGTGGGAATGATAAGCTTTGGGGAGCAAGAAGACATAGCATGGTTGATGAATACGTTACCGTAAAATTTGAAACTAAAGTTAGTCTTGAAAGTTCTCAAAGAGAGAGCTCAATCTCAAGTATTCACTTTGGTGGAAGGAGGTATAACAGCAAAGAGTTAAAGGAGGGGTTGAGTTTCCGCATATGTAAAAAGCTTGTTCAGGTGAGCAAAACTATGGTTGTGTTTTGGATTAATTCTTTCTTTTCTGGTTAGAGCTACCGAACCTTATATGATTTATGTTTATGCCTTCCTGATTATGTTAGTAATGATGTTTTGGATTTAAGCTGGCATCTCCACTGTGTTTATATTTGTTGAATTCAACCATGTGTAGGGATTAAGGAGTTATTCTGGATTCTGACTTGCTTGCTATGTTTGTTACTAGTCGAATAAATAAGTGTGAGAGATTGTAATAAAATGTGGATTATATCACAGAAAAATTTAATTCTAAGTTAAACAAATTAGATGTAGAAATTGCATAAAACTGCAGTGATTATAAAAGTGTCGAACATTTGGAACATCCCAAAATGGCAAGTGTGTTATCTAAAATGGGGGGGGGGGGGGGGTCTCAGTTTACTGGTAGAACCTCCTAAAATTGACTGAATATCTGAGGAAACTCTTATTAGTAGAAGTACATGAATGAAAGACGAGAGATCCAGTGGTAAGAATGTAGCCTGTGATGTGTGGGTTAGGGTTAGGCGCACGTCATAGGTTCAAACCCTGGCGCAGACAAAAACCTGGTATTTAAGTTGAGAAGAATAGAGGGGCAGGCTCATAACTACTAAGTTTCGGACCGTGCGCCACTGGCTCTCGAAGGGATTTCTAGGTTATAAAAAAATAAAATAAAAAAGACAAGAGGTCCATCCAAGATGTTTGACAATGACAAATTCTTGCACTTGTTTTCTTTAAAGACATCAGTAACTGCTGGCTACTACTAGGATGAATTTACTTGATGCTGCTAATGGTAACGAATCCGAACATGATAATTCTTTGTTCTTTTGCTTTCAATTGGCTACCTTTTCTATTTTCTTACTCTGACCTGCAGTTTTTATGCACATAAAACTTGCAGATGATGCAGGGAAACGTATATATGTCCTCAAATTCTGAGGGCCATACACAAGGGATGACTCTTATTCTCAGATTTCTAAAACAGTCATCATTTAGAAAACAAATGTTTGATCTTGGAAATCCTTTGGAGCGAGTGGTTTCCAGCCCAATGTTCAAAGGCCTCCAAGTTCTACTTGCTGATGACGACGACGTAAATAGAATGGTAACCAAAAAGCTGCTCGAAAAACTAGGTTGCGAAGTAATTGCTGTGTCAACTGGTTTTCAGTGCCTAAGTGCAATGGGCCATTCAACAACTTCTATCCAAGTTGTCATTTTAGATCTTCACTTGCCGGAAATGGATGGATTTGAAGTGGCGATGAGGGTACGCAAGTTCCACAGCCATGGTTGGCCGTTGATCATAGCCTTATCTTGTACTTCAGAGGACCAAGTTTGGGACCGATGTCTACAGGTTGGGATCAATGGTCTCATAAGAAAACCTGTTCTCTTGCAAGGAATGGCCGAGGAACTTCAGAGAGTCCTACAAAGGGCTGGTGAAGGCTTTTGAGGTAATACTAATGGTGATAACAAACTTGGAGTTCTCGAAACTATCACGATCCATAAAGTACTAAATCTCGTCTCAAAAAATACCAGCAGGCTGCCATATATACAAAATTGTCATTGCAAGTATAAGGGCAAATATCTCTATTAGTATGCAACCGAAATTATTTACGTCCGGTAGCTGCAAATGTGTTTAAAATTTATATATTTTTTTGTATATAACATACAGAAAAATTATATATAATATTTTTTCGACTATTATTTTAAGAGTGGTTATACAATGTCATTTCCCTTAAGTATAACTACAGCCAAGGGTGGATCGACCCTTTGGGGTGGGGGTGGCACGACACCCGCTAGATTGATAAAATTATTATATATCTACGTTGAAATTTTATAAAACTAGGTTGAATATTTGATTTTACCACCCGCAGTCGTTAACTAGACAAAGGTGTCGTGGATGGTAGGCCTTTTTGAAAGCTTTTCTCGTGTGTAAGACTCATGTTCGAATTTATCTTGAACCTCGTCCGACTCTTCCTTTTCTTTTTAATTCCTTTTATCCCCGTCATTTCCCTTTTTCAACGATCTTCCAATTTACCATTTTTATTTATTATTTTTTATATTTTCTTTTCCACTATTTTATTATTTTATTGTGATCTCTAACGAAAACAGTCAAAAAATGTGACCCCGAAATTTTAAATCTCATAAAATAAGTATTTCTCTTAATCTCAAATCTATGAGTATTCTTATTTCAAAATAAAATACAAAAAACTTGGTTTCTATTGAGTTTTGGATTGAGATCAAATTTGATCTTTCATAATATTTTTGTTTATTGTATCATAAAAACTTATACTGTTTTATGGTTGTTAAATTCAGTTTAAATCTCATTACTATTAAATGTGATGAAAATTTTGTAAGCATTGCTTTGAAAAAATATAAAATTTATGATTTTGATTTTTGAGAACTTATAGTTTATCTAATTCTATATTAATTTATGGGGTGTAATTTACCTATTTAAGATTTTTATTTTTATTTTTCTTATCGTGAATGGTGTAATTCCTTATTGAAGATGTTATTTTACTTGTGCAAATTTAGTTTCTAATATATATAAAAAAATATAATCTCCCTAGTGAAAATGTTAATTTTACTTGTGTTAATAATAGTAAAGGTGTGATTCCTTGTTTAAAATGCTAATTATATTTGTTTCTTGATATTTTAGATGTAATTTTTATATTTACAAATAAAAAATACCTATTAAGTTTATCCGAATAAACTCAGAAAAAACGGAACCAAATCGTACACATGTTCTTAACAAACTCTATATTAAAAATTTCAAGGTGTGCACTCAAGGAAAATGTGACACTATCTTTAAATTCTAGATTCGCCGCTGACTGCGTCAATATATTTTATGAAGTCACAGGAAGGACTCGTATCAAAGGTTGGTAGTTGGTAGTATAGAAAGCTTCGAGTTTTTGTTGAAAATGGAACTACAAATCAACGTTCAAAGAAGCTAGATAAAAGTTTACAAGTAAACTAGCGAAGACTTCAAAATTTTGTGCCAACTCGTTTCAAAGACTTTGTTGCTATAATTAAGTCAACAATATGTCCCCCAATAAGATGGGACCGTAATAAAATCCAAGGCTTTTAAAAACATACCAATTTCTTTCTGGCAAAAAAACGGCCCTTTCTAGATCCAATAGTCCATTTAATATTTATAATACGTCTAAAATTCTCTTCAATGATACATTCTGCAACTCATAATTTAAATCAATTAATTTAAAGTAAAGGCTAAACTCTAATAACGGTAAGCCATCCCTCTTTCTTATAACGGTGGTGTCCGATTAATTTTTGCGTACTTCGACTTATCTGATATCTGTTACGTATTAGCATAGATATATATAGAATAACTCTGGCTAAACTTGGATAGATGGTATAAAAATCACTTTAACATATTTCATTGTTGCTAGAATTTGAACTATAATCTCCTATAATTTTTTACTCACTTTTATTGATCACTAGTCACACCTTCGAGGCAATAATGGTAACCATAAATACTGCAAAAGTAAGTCATGTTAAATCTAAAATCTTAGTTCATATATCTTTATCTATTCATCTGTTATCTGTCCGCTCAACTTGTTTAATCAGTAACATTCTGGTGGGTAAAGAATCAGGATTTGCAAAATCAAGCTTATACTTCAATGTGGCTAGAGAAGTGATTGAACAATATATATAATTTGAAGCTTGAGAATGACTAAAATTAAACAAATGCAATGGCACATGTCAAGCTATAAAAAGAGAGTGAGACCATCCAATTGGGCCTTATTATAATAAATTAACATCACTTGCATAAAATCTTGTGTACGCCACTGATCACCATGATCCTGGTTGTGGCGGCGTAGGAGAGACGAACCTCGCCCGCTTCCAGTGGATGGGAGGGTAAGACTTAGGAGGCGGTGGAGGCCTTAGACCCATTCTCTTGTCATGATTTGGTGGCTCAGCACTTTCTATAGCAAAACTCACTTTGTCCATGACAACAATAGGTAATAAAATGAACATCAGCAACGAAAAAGCTATGAACTTCATTGGTTGGATTTGGTGTATCGGGGTTGAGCTTTATATATACGTGCGAGAACAAGTATAAATAAAGTTATATATGTAGAACCCACTCTATCAACTCAAAATTCGAAGTATCTAAATTCTGAATCCGCTACTTAACTAATAAGAAGATCCAACAATTAAAGAAATAGCGAAGAGTCTAGAGATGGTTATAACTTGGTTTTGGTGAGATAGTGAATAATGAAGCAAAATATATAGATAAATGAGGGATTCAATTTTCTCACAAGGAACAATTTCTAGGAACATTCAGCGGGAGAAAGATATGCTGTCTCATTGACATATTAATACATGGCGTTAAAAAATTTCAGAGATTTTGTGGAAAAAAGTGTCCAATGTGTTTGAAAATTGAATGAGGGACAAGAAGCGTTTATGAATACGCGTAAGAGGCACTTAGACTACAAGTATTAAGAAGCTATTGCGCGCGTCTTGATTATTCTATCGTGTACATGTTGATTACTACTTTTCATAAACAATGGTATCGAATAATTATGTCCACCATAACTTAGATGGAAAGATGAAAAAAAGAGGTGAAATTGTAACCTTTTTTTATAATGATGGTTGTCAATTTGCGCACACTCAATTATTTATCTGGATACTTGCTACTTACTAACAACATTGGTTACAAGTAATTGTGCCCACCAAAACTTAGGCAGATAAAAAAAAAAAGATGAAAATTACAACTTTTTTCATAATGGTGGTTTTCAGGCATGTTAGTGAGCACCTCGACTCTTTCACCGGATACCTTTTTTTTACTAATATTAGTATCAAATAACTCTATCTATTGTACTTGAGCAAATAAGAAAAAAAGTTGAAATTGTGATCTTTAAGCAGAAACTTTAGTCCCCACTTTTTTGTTGTTGTTGTTGTTGTTGAGTTTTTCTTCTAAAAAAACGGAATAATATCCAATTGAATTAGTCATGCCAACCTTTCTACTCAAGTAAAATTCTCTCTCATTTCATGTTATATAGATGTTAAAATGCTTCGTGCCACTCAATCAAATTATTCAAAGAATGCAATGCTTTGGATGAGCTTTGAGTATTTCTAGTTCTTCCCATTTTGCATTTTTCATAATGTTTTGTCAATTTTCATCTAATAATAATAACAAATAAAGCATATGCTTTGATTGTTTTCCAAGAATTAGAACCCCATAAAAATATTAGAAGGTTTTAGAGCAAATGAAATCATAATGAAATTCTGTGAAGAAATTCATCGTTCTTAGTCAATATTGATAGTGATAGAAATGTCAAGTATTCAAGTGATTGCCTAATTGTCAAGGGAATTTGGCATACCAATTGGCATGATAACTAGGTCCAACAATTGGCATAAAAAGCCTATATTTTAACATTTGGCATATGGTAGTCTAAAGTTATTCTTTTTCTTCTAATGGTTCAACCGGTAGGCAATTAAAATTTTATTGAATTTAAATCCATAAGAAATTTGGATTTGATCTCAATTAAATATATTTTGGTCCAAATAAATATTATGAGCTAATATAATTAGATTAATTATATAAGTCTAATATAATTGGGCTACAAATGATGAGCCCACTTCATTATGCCCAAGATATCATCTTCCTAGAGGCCCAGTTGGGTGCCACGCGTGAAATGACGGGGCACGCTAAGTCAAACGGAAGGGCCAATAGGATCATGCCACGTGTCAGAATGACAAGGCATGCCAAGTCAAATTAAATAGCCAATGAAATTGTGCCACATGTGCAAGTGACATATTCTGGCCAATCAAATGCGGCCTTGTCATACTTCAATTTGATTGGTCGGAAAGAGTTTGTTCTTATCATAACTCTTTCCTCCCACATCTATAAATAGGGGTCTTCATAACTCAGAAAAGACACCAGAAGTTATAACAAGAAGCAAAAAAGAGCTTGTGGATCAAACGCTGTAAATTCCTCCACAAGTTCAAGTTTAAGCAATCAAGTTCTAGCTCAAGAACGAAGAACAAATCAAGTTCAAGCTCAAGAACGAAGAACAAATTAAGTTCAAGTTCAAGAACGAAGAACAAATCAAGTCCAAGCTCAAGAACGAAGAACAAATCAAGATTCAAGGAGTACGAGTTCAAATCAAAGTTCGTGCTAGTTGAATTCAAGATCATCGTTCGTGGCAACAACTACATATTCAAGATCAAGCTCAAAGGCCCTTGGATTTATTTACTATTGGAAAGAAGAATTAGAGGATCTATAGAGATTGTATACATTATTTGAAATCAAATACTACGATTGTTGCAATATTTTTTGGTTTTGATTTTATTTTCTCGACGCAATTTATTATCTACAAATTCTGGCACACCCAGTGTGACAATCTCTACCTCTCATCTCAACTTTTCAATCACCAAAGTTCAAGAACGTCGCAATGGCTTCAAAGAAAATCGACTCCAGATCAACATCCACCAAGGCTGCTAACTCCAAGTTCTACGCTCATGTGGAAAGCATTCTCGATGTTACCTTTGGAAGCTTTGGACCAGTTACGAGGAACAAAGCAAGCTCTTTGGGACAACAAGCACTCCAAGTGTTGTTCGCATCAAACCCTATTTTTGGATCTTCATCCTTGATAAGTGGGGATTTTGACTACCTATTAGCGCCTATTAACTTTTGTTTTAGTCTAAAAGCATTGAATTATGCTCCCGGAACTAATGAAATTGTACAAAATTACAGGAATACTGGAAATTGGGCTCCCGAGATGAAATCCGACTCAAAGAGGAGTAGTCCAAGCACAAGGCAACAACGGGCACAGAAGCACACAATGTGCAGTCCGCAGAAGGAATTCTGCGGCCGCAAGAGAAATTGCGGACTGCAGAATTCCACCTGCGGCCGCAAACAAAGAAGGAAAACTCAGCAGACATTTGTGCAAATTACGGACCGCACATGAATTGTGCGACCGCAAAAGCTGGGCTAGGATTCAAGATCAGAGAGTATGCAAATTTTCAAGTCCCGAGTCTCTGTGAATTGCGGATCGCACAAGAATTGTGCGGCCGCATAAGAAGTGCCTTGCGGCCGTAGACCTAATTATGTGGACCACAGAAGATTGGCTTGCGACCGTAGACCTAATTGTGCGGACCGCAGAAGATTGCCTCGCGGCCGTAGTTCAGAAATGTGCGGCCGCAGAACTTCACTTCCTGCCAAGATGAAGAAATCTGCGGACTGCACATGGAATTGTGCGGCCGCAGAACCTCCCAAGGGGCATTTTTGTCCGAGATTTTCAGACTTGTATAAATAGAAGAGTTTCACGAAATTAGGTTACGTTTGGACATCAACAATTACTGTAGCCATTTTTCTTTGCCATTTTTGGAAATTTACTTGGCTTTGGTGTATTTTATAATAGATTTAATTATTTTAAGCTATCATTATGAGTTTAATTAGTCCTTCTTCTTCATTTTTCTTCAACCAAAGTATGAGTAGCTAGATTTTTACTAGAGTTGTGACCCAACCCTAGTGTGTAAACCTTATGGGTATTTAATTTAGTACATGTTTATGATTGAGTATTTATTATTTAGCTTAGTTCATGCTTTAATTTGAGGATTTAATGGTTGCAAACATTAGTTTATGCATATTTGACTTAGTCTCTTCTTAAGAAAGTGAGACCTAGTCTAGAATAATTTGACTAACAAGGAATTGGGTCAATTGAGAGATTGATTTACCCAATTAAAGAGCTCAACCTAGAGATAGTAATAACCCGACTTCAGCTTTTATCAATTATTTTGTGTGATACCCATTTGGTTTTGAGAAAGTCAAATTGGGTAAAACCACTCTCTAACCGAGAGGTATTGCGTGGGTAATTTAGAGTTGATAGCTATAATACACCCTAGTCAAAAGAATAAGCATTAAAGTCTTTTTCCCATTAGGCAAATACCTAGGTAATGGTCACAACCCTAGGTTTTTTATCAATTTGTAAAAACCCCAAAAACAGTTATCTCTAGTTTTCTTTCGATATTTTGCAATCAATAGAGTAAAAATTAGAAATTGAAAACTAATCTTTTGTGGAAGTGTAATCTCGATAATTCAATCACGCACATTGAAATATATATCCTCTAACTCCCATCTTAGCTCCCTGTGGATTCGACCTCGACTCTTAGTTGGGTTTTTATAATTGCAAACGACCGTTTCATACTTCTTTTGAGGTGTGTAATTAGACACGATCAATTTTTGGCATCGTTGCCGGGGAGTTAAAAACGGTGTTAGCTATATATTTGGGTATGTTTTTGGAATATCTTCTTTTCCTTCCGTATTACTAACTTGTTTGAGAAATCGTAGGTACAACCATGGTAAACAATAGGCTTAAAAATATTGCTTTGGGGGATGTGGACATTGAGGATGACCAAGTGGATGAGGTTCCTTTTTAACCTCAAGCCAATAGAAGAGGCCGAGTGCCTCATGACAATGTGCCCGTTCCACCCCCACCTCCACAACAAGCGGCTCCACACCGGGTGTTACCCAATGAAGGGTATGCAAGTACAATAGTTCCTCCCCGTATTAGGGTGGGAAACTTTCAAATCACCAACGTGATGCTCACATTGCAAGAGCAACGAGGTTTTTTCACTGGTGTTCCAAGTCAAAATACATACAAACATTTGAAGGGGTTTGTGGACACTTGTTGGGGGAGCAAACAAAAAACTATCTCCGAGGATGCATTGAGGTTAAGGCTTTTTCCCTTCTCTCTACGGGGAAAGCTTTAGATTGGTTGGAACGTTTGCCAAACCATTCCATTCACACTTGGGATAAGTTGGTGAAAAAGTTTATTTCTAAATTATTCTCTCTGAGGCATATGGCTACACTTCGGAATGAGATTTTGGCACTTAAGCAAGAGCCAAATGAACCACTACATGAGATGTGGGAACGCTATCGAACAATGGTTAATGAATGTCCCAACAACTATATGACGGAGAACATGATTCAACAAACTTTCTATCGTGGGATCAACACAATCAACCAATGTGTAGTGAATCAACTTACCGGTGGAAACTTCATGACTACACCATATGCGGAAGCGTGTGAGATTTTAGATGAAATGGCGGAAACATCATCAGCGTGGCAATCCCGGGCTAATGTTCCACAAGGTGATCCCAACGTGATCCACCTTCACAAAGAGTTGCATGACCATGGGCAAGCCATTGCCGAATTGACTACCACCATGAATCAATTAGCAAAGGCTCAACTTCAACAAGTGCAAAATCCTAAGCAAGTCAATGCCACGGAGGAAGTAAACATGATTATGAACAAAAGAAGAACAAAGGGTCCATAAGTGCAACATCGAATGGATAATTTTGTGCAAGAGGATAGTAGTTTTGATCAAGATGACTCTTACAATGATCAAGAAGAGGAGGTACAATATGTGAATAACTTTCAAGGGCAACGAAATAATTTTCAAGGCAAAAACCAACAACAATGGCGACCTCAAAACAATCAAGGCAATTGGAATTCTAACAATCAAGGAAATTGGAATAGTGGAAACAATCAGGGGAATTGGCATAACAACAATCAAGGAAATTAGGGGGGTAACAATCAAGGTGGATGGAACAATAATCAAGGCAATCAGGGGTCGTGGTTTCAAAGGCCCCCGATGTATCAACAACCGAGCAACCCGCCTCCTTATACTTCCAATGGTCCTAGTTCTTCAAACAATGAGATGGGGCATATTGAGAACATGTTCAAGCAAATGATGGAAAAGAATGCTGATTCAGATGCCCAACTCGCCTCACATAACACATCGATCCACAACTTAGAAGTTCAAATGGGAAAATCTCTCAAGCTCTAAATTCTCGTCCTAAGGGGGCACTACCAAGTGACACGGAGGTGAACCCAGCATGGGGCATGCCATGGTCGTTACTACAAGAAGTAGAAGAGGTGGGAATGTACCCACCTCATGTTAAAGGCAATTTATGGATGATGAGCAAGTGGTATAAGAAGAAGAGGTCCCGAACGATGTGGTGCAAACAAATGATGAAGTTCAGATTGATATTGATGATAGTGTAGAAGAGACTCAAGAGGAGGTGAACCCGTCTAGGGATCAAGTTATTGACATACCGAAACCGGTAGTGCAAAAGGCTAAGGCACCATTGCCTAAGCCTCCACCTCCATATCCTCAAAGACTTGCCAAACAAAATGGCGAGAATCAATTCAAAAAGTTATTCAAATGATGAAGAGTCTCTCAATCAATGTGCCATTATTGGAAGCTTTGTAACAAATACCCGGTTATGAAAAGTTTATGAAAGATCTTGTGACAAAGAAGCGGTCAGTGAATTTTGAAACTATCAAGGTCACTCATCAAGTGAGTGCAATTGTGCACTCAATGTCTCATAAATTGGAAGATCGCGGTGCTTTCACAATTCCTTGTACAATCGGAAGTGCCGAGTTTGCTAAATCTCTTTGTGATCTAGGGGCAAGTATCAATTTGATGACATATTTGGTTTTTAAGACCTTGGGAATTGAGCAACCAAGACCCACCTCTATGAGATTGCAAATGACCGATTGTACCATCAAGAGACCTTTGGGAGTGATTGAAGATGTCTTGGTTCATGTTGATAAATTCATTCTTCCGGCAGATTTTGTCATTCTAGATTGTGAAGTTGATTATGAGGTGCCAATTATTTTTGGAAGACCTTTCCTTGCTACGGGGAAGGCTCTTTGTAATGTTGAAGCCGGAGAACTCACCTTCCGAGTGGGTGATGAAAATGTAGTTTTCCATGTGTGTAAATCCATGTGGCAACCAAACAACAATGAGGTGTGTTCTTTTGTGGACTTGGTGACTGATATTATTGTTGATGATATAAGTGCCACAATCAATGTTGGTGATATGTTAGAGGTCCTCTTGCTCAACTTTGATGATGACGAGATGGATGGCTTCATGGAATGCGTGAACTCTTTGCAAGGAATGGGGGTACAATTATGCACCCCGGAAACTATCCTTGGATCTTGAAAATAGGAAACCTCTTCCTACAAAGCCTTCCATTGAAGAGCCTCCTACCTTGGAGTTGAATCATTACATCCACATCTTCGGTATGAATTTCTTGGTCCTTGTTCTACTTTACCGGTTATTCTTTCCTCTTGTTTGACTAATGTGCATGTAGATTCTATATTGGCGGTGCTACAAAAGAGGAAGAAGGCTATTGGGTGGACATTGGCGGACATTCGAGGGATAAGCCCCGTATTTTGCATGCATAAGATCAACTTGGAGGAAGGTGCCAAACCATCTATTGAACATCAAAGGAGACTAAATGAGGCTATGCAAAAAGTTATCAAAAAGGAGATTATTAAGTGGTTGGATGCCGGGGTTGTCTACCATATTTCCGATAGTTCGTGGACTTCTCCGGTTCAATGTGTCCCAAAGAAGGGGGCATGACGGTGGTCACTAATGACAAGAATGAGTTGATTCCTACAAGAACGGTGACCGGTTGGAGAGTGTGTATGGACTATTGCAAGCTCAACAAAGTCACAAGGAATGATCACTTTCCACTTCCTTTCCTTAACCAAATTCTTGATAGGTTGGCTGGCCGTGCTTTCTATTGCTTTCTTGATGGGTATTCGGGCTACAACCAAATCCTTATTGCTCTGGAGGATCAAGAGAAAACAACCTTTACATGTCCCTATAGTACTTTTGCCTTCAAACAGATGTCATTTGGTTTGTGTAATACATCGGCGACTTTTCAAAGGTGTATGATGGTTATCTTCACGGACATGGTGGAGGATTACTTTGAAGTTTTCATGGATGGATTCTCGGTGGTTGGGTATTCCTTTGATGATTGTCTTGCAAATTTAGAAAAAGTGTTGGCAAGATGTGAAGAAACGAATTTGGTGCTCAATTAGGAGAAGTGTCATTTCATGGTCGAGGAAGGCATTATCCTTGGCCACAAGATCTCAAATAATGGAATTGAAGTTGACAAGGCAAATATTGAGGTGATTTCTAAACTCCCACCTCCAACTTCGGTAAAAGGTGTGCAGAGTTTCTTAGGCCACGGGGTTTTACTGCCGTTTCATCAAAGATTTCTCTAAGGTGGTGAACCCGTTGTGCAAGCTTCTTGAGAAAGATGCTAAGTTTAACTTCAATGATGATTGCATGAGAGCCTTTGAATTGTTAAAGTTCAAGTTGTCAACCACTCCCATCATCACCGCTCCTAATTGGAGTGCCTCATTTGAACTCATGTGTGATGCTAGTGACATAGCGGTTAGGGCTGTTTTGGGACAACGCATCAACAAGATTTTTCATTCCGGTCTACTATGCTGGTAAGACCATGAATGGTGCCCAAGTCAACTATACCATCACGGAGAAAGAGCTCCTTGCCATTGTGTTTGCAATTGAGAAGTTCCGCCCGTACTTGATGGGTGCGAAAGTTATTATCCACACGGATCATGCGGCACTTCGTTATCTTATGAGCAAGAAAGATTCCAAATCTTGGTTGATGAGATGGGTGCTTTTGTTGCAAGAGTTTGATATTGACATCCAAGATAGAAAATGAAGTGAAAACTAAGTGGCGGACCACTTGTCTCGTTTGGAGGAGGAGGGGAGGCCGCATGATGGACTTGAAATCAATGACTCCTTCCCTGATGATCAACTTTTGGATATTTCAATGAAGGAGGTGCCACGGTTCACGGATCTAGCAAATTTCCTTGTGTATGGAATCATCCCAGAGGAATTCTCTTCAAACCAAAGGAAGAAGCTCAAACGGGATTGTCAAGATTATTATCGGGATGAACCATACCTTTTCTATATTTGCACATATGGGATTATTATAAGATGTGTACCGGAAGAAGAACAAGGTAAAATTCTTGGGGCTTGTCATTCTTTGCCATATGGTGGTCACCATGGCGGATCAAGAACGCCGGCCAAAGTGCTAAGTTGCGATTTCTATTGGCCCACTCTTTACAAGGATGCAAGTGATATAGTGAAAAGATGTGATGAATGTCAACGGGCTGATTAAATCTCGAAGAAAAATGAAATGCCTCTCACTACCATTTTGAAGGATGATATCTTTGATGTGTGGGGTATTGACTTTATGGGTCCTTTTATGAGTTCTTGTGGAAACACCTACATCTTGTTCGAGGTTGATTATGTTTCTAAATAGATTGAGGCCATTGCTCTACCCAACAATGAGGCGAGAAGTGTGGTGGCGTTCTTGAAGAAGAATATTTTCATAAAGTTTGGTACTCTACGGGCTATCATAAGCGATGGGGGGTCGCATTTTTGCAACAAGGTTTTCGACACTTTACTTAGCAAGTATAGTGTTACTCATAAAGTCACTAACCCTTATCATCCACAAGCAAAACGGTCAAGTGGAAGTCTCCAACCGGGAGATAAATAGTATTTTGTCTAAAATAGTGAATGCTAACCGGATGGATTGGTCCAAGAAGCTTGATGATGCATTATGGGCTTATCGGACGACTTACAAAAACACCTATCGGAATGTCGCCATACCGGTTGGTGTTCAGAAAATCTTGTCATCTTCCGGTGGAACTTGAGCACAAAGCCATGTGGGCTCTAAAGAAGTTGAATCTTGATTGGGTTGTAGCCGCTAACTTAAATGTTGCACATTTGAATGAATTGGATGAGTTTCGGTATCATGCTTATGCAAGTTCGTCCTTGTATAAAGAAAAGATGAAATATCTTCATGACATATACATTTGGAACAAAGAGTTCAAGGTGGGCGATCTTGTATTGTTGTTCAACTCGAGGTTGAGGATGCTTCCCAGAAAGCAAAGTCTAAATGGAGTAGTCCTTTTGAAATTGTGGGTGTGACACCTTTTGGTGCATTAGACTTGAAGAACAAAAACAATGAGGTATTCCGAGTTAATGGTCACCGGGTGAAGCACTATTTCGGAAAAGTTGGATATGGCCACATCGTGGCGGTGATTCATTTCAACTGATGGTATTCTGCGTCGTGTCGCGATGTTAAATCAAGCGCTTCTTGGGAGGCAACCCATGTTTCTTTTTCTTTTCTTTGTTTCTTTTGTAGTTAGGTGTTATTTTTGTGCTAACTTGATTTGAAGTGTGCTGCAAAGATGAGTGTGCTTTACAGGAATTGTGGCCAGAAATCTGGTTAAGTGTTGAAAGAATTGCGGACCACACAATTATGGTTGTTGCAGCAAAAGGTGCTCTGTGGCTGCACAATTAACTTGCGGACCACACATATTGAATGTGGAAAATGATAGCTCTCTGAAGTTGGCATGTCAGAAAAATGGCCGATTTGCGGCTGCAACACAAAATCTACGGTCCGCAACAAGGATCTGCGGTCACACACAAAATTCTTCGGACCGGAGACAAAACGAAGGTTTAATCTCACCAAGTAACAGAGTGCGGTCCGCAACCAAAATTCTACGGCCGCACTCACCCCTTTTCCCCTTCTGCACTTCAAGCATATAAATAAGAGGGCTAGGGCTACTGTTACCTTTTTCCCTCTCTGAGCACAAAACTTGCACCAATTTGAAACCTTTTGGTAAATCATCTGCCCACACGCCTAGCAATTTTTGATTATTCATTTCTTGCACTCATTCATATCTGGTATGCTTCAATTACTTGTTAAGATTTTCTAATTTTTAGTTTAATTTATAGCTTTTTAATTAGTTTAGACCTTTTGTCAGTAAAAATAAATTGTTAACCATGTGGGAGTAAATCTGTAGTAGTCAACTAGTACATGCTCTATGGGGACTGGGTCAATAGATTTTCATGCTTGTACGTTGTTACCATGTCAAAATTTGTGCAAAAACATTGCAAGCCCTAGATAAAAGGACTGACATGTTCGCAATTGTTTGAAATCTGCGACCGTATAAGAAATTATGCAGACCGTAGAAGTTGAGTCTAGGGTAACTATAGGAATAAATGGGTCTGCGTCCGCAAGGAAAATTGTGCGGACCGCAGAATTTTCATTGCGGTCACAAAATAGTTGTTTCACTAGTGTGCATATTTGTGATTCATATGCAGCCTCAAGAAAATATGTGCCGTCTGCAGAAAACATATTGCGGCAGCACATCAGTCAATTCTCCGTCATTAGAGAGTTGGTTTATGAGTTGCGGCCACAATGAAAATGTGTGGACCATACTTCACGTTTGCGGCCACAAGAAAGAATTGTGCGGTCCGAAAGGCCTAATATATGGCCGCAAGGATAAATGTGTGGACTACAGATCCTTGTCTTGCAAGCATATTTCAATTGTGTTCCTCACCGTGTATTTTGGTGTGTCCTTACATAACTCATTGTATATCTGAACTTGAATTACAAATAACAATCGCCTTTGCTTGGTACAGAAAATGGTTCGATCTAGAGGCAGAGTCGACACTTCGAAAGGAAGGGGTGAACCTTCCAGGGATCGAGGCAAGAGTGCTTTACCCCTCGGCCTACAAAAGACAATCATAAAGAAACCTACAACTAGCAGAGGGAGAGATGCAAAACTTTCCGATACCAGCTCTTATGTCCCATTTAAGGAAGCATCAGAGGGCAACTCTGCCTCTGTACAAGAGCAACCGGTTGTTCAGTCAAGGCCGCCAGGGAGGTATCAACTCAGGGACGAGTCGTCCTCATCTCATAGCACTTCTAAGAGATCGAAAAATGCTAGCCAAGCTTCTAAGCCATCCATTACACCTGTCCATGAGGCACCAGATACATCAGTTCAGGACATCCCCGATGATGGCAGATAGGGAGATACTACTGTTGCCGGCCTTGACAGGTCGAAGAAGAAAGAGGTATGGAAGGACCGGTTTGTCAGCTTGGCTGCCTTCTCCAGCTTCTGTGAATGGTGGCTAGTGAGATCGCTCACTCTTGAGCGACAGTTTCAGTTGAAAGATCTGGAGAGGTATAACCCGGCAGTATTGAGACAGTGTAGAGAACGCAAAGGATGGATGTGGTTTACCCAGAGCTTGGTGGATCCTAAGGAGTACCTTGTCCGGGAATGCTACACTAATGTGGCACATATCAAGCAAGGGACAAAGGTGACGGCAGTGAGAAACCTCAAAGTGCGATTTGATCAACACACATTGAACACATACTTGGGATTTGATGATATCGATCCCACAGAGTACTTAGTGAAGTGTGCACTTGGGGATGCAGCTCGTCCTTGGCTAGCAGAGATTCTAGCAGCTCCCGGGCCACCACCACTATGGATCACAACAGAGGTTTCTATTCACAGGAACACTCTGAGCTTTGAGGCAAAAGGGTGGCAAACCTTTGTCTGCAGCAGACTAGACCCGTGCCAGAATAAGACCTATATTTTGATCCTTCGAGCAGTTCTAGTTGCTTCTATCATGGCTGGGTACCGTATCAATGTGGGTGACGTGATGTTGGCCAATATCTTTGTGATCGCTCGGCAAGTTGACACGTCCTACCCGTATCCAAACACTATTACAGAGTATCTCACGGATGCGAGGGTAGAGCTGAGGGACTTTGATACAAAGGTGCGGCCGAAGAAGCCTTTCTCATGGTACTCACTGATGGATGCACACAACCCTAAGAGAAAGGGTCATTCGTCTACCACCACAAGCCAGTCTGATGAGCCATCGGTGGTAGTTGCAGAGGCAGTTGATATTCCATCCACTTCGGCAGAGCCTTCATCTAGTACCACAGCTATGCCTCCACCATCATCTTCAGTTCCCATTGTAGTTCCTGCCACATGTTCCACCTCGGCTTTAAAGCCGGTGCCCATGCCTACTGCTCCACTTTCTGCGCTGCGAGTCTCCCAGACATTGGCGAGCCTCAATAACTGGATGCAGACAACCACTGCAAAGTTGTTTGACTTACCCAATACTGTTGCAGCACAGTCATCTATTCAGGCACCTCAGGTTCCCCCGACTGTGGAAGAAATATTGAAGAAGCTCTTGGAGAACTCGAACACCATCATGACTACCTTGGTACAACACGGGTTAGTGATCGAAGAGTTGGGCAAAGAAGTAAAGAAGATGAGAAAGTCCTAGGCCAATAAGAAGTCAGTGGAAAAGCTCCGGAGACAGGTTACAAAGCTTGTTGCAGCCGGAGATATCCCTTTCGACATGCTGATTGGCCCACATCCTTCAGGCCCAGATCTTGCAGCACCATCAGCATCGATAGCATAGCTGGCCAGTCTAAGGAGCCAGACTCTGCTGCCGACACTACCGAGGAATTGCGTCAGATGTTCACCAACCCAGTCACTCCCAAAAGGATTATGAGATCCAGTTGGAAGAGACTGAGGGTGGTGACATTGCTGGGGACACAGAGATGTCCAAGGAGCCATAGGGAGTTTTCTTCACTCTTTCCATTCCTTTACTCTTATTTTGTTAAGCATTGGGGACAATGCTTATTTTTATTTAGAGGGTGGATCTTATTTCATGATTATGAGATATTTGGCTTGTAATAACTTGATACTATTTTCTTCTTCTTCTCTCATTATGTATATATCTTCTCTTTCTCCCTCATTATGTATATTCGTTATGCTTTCGACAGTTTTTGCTTTGTAGTTTCTTTATGTTTGTTTTCTTATTAGTTAGTGTTTAATTTAGTAGCTTCTTTTTATGTTTCAGTAGCCTTTGATTTTCTTAATGCCACGGTTCTTTCCAAAGGTAGTTATTGTGTGAACCGGGTGACTCGTCCCAACGATCGATGGCGTGACAACCTTCTTAAGGGAATGAGTCCGTTTTGTGTTTAGGTAATAATAGTAGTAGTAATGAATAAGAGACCTAATTGAGTCATGATCGAAGAGTCAATCGTGCTTGATTTGGTACCAACACACTTAACTACGTGTTTATGGTTAAAAATAAGGTTTTTGAAAGAAATAGCTCTAGTTAGTGACTTTATGACTCTTGTGTTGACTTTGACAACCATTGAATGGTTTAATGAACCATAGTGATTTTCAAACTTGAATGTGGTCATTGTGGGCCCTCAACTCTATACTCTTTAACAATCCAGTTGCGTGAGAGGTAAGTTGCTTTGTTGTTAGTCCAAGTACCTATGCGAAAGGTCTAGAACTTGCCCCGAATGTGTTTAAAGGTGAAATCCTAAGTTTTGCTTGCCCCGAATGTCATCCCTAGTCAACCTCTTATAGCCTTTAGCCTTTCTCATTTGAAAACCATGTTACAAGCCTTTACCCGTTCTATTGGGACCCTCTCTTAGCACCCGAGCTTTCCTTAACACTCATGTGAATCAAATGGCTAAAAACGTAAGTTTGAGGGAGAGACGGAGAAATTGAAAAAGGTATCAAGTCACAAAAAGAGAAAAAGAAATGATGAGAAAAAAAGGCAAAGAAAAGAAAAGAACAAAAAGAAAAATGCAACCAAATGAATAAGTAGAAGAGTTGAAGGAATTCAAAGAAAGGCAATGATCCCAAACATGAAGAAATATGAATGTAATAATCAAGAAAGAGTGATGTTAAGTCTCTCTGGTCCCCCAAGGAAAAGAAAGTGCCTCAAGAAATTGGCAAAATGTGAGCCGAGAAATGAATGATGGAGTGCTTAAGGAAGGTGTAACCACTTACCCACATTGTATCAAACCCTAATCCAAAGCCTTCATTACATTACGAAAGAAATCCTACTTGATTTTGAGTCGAGTGAGCTTAAATTAGTGGAGATCTACATGAGGGGCAAGCCTATGGTACTTGAAGCCGTACTTGCGACATTCTCTTGAGAGAGATGAGTGAACCTTTCATAAATCTTTGGATTGAGTGCTAAATTTCTTAAGTGGTCCAGGCAACCGGAGAGTAGAGGAGGAAGAGTTTAGAATCCACAATGACCTACATGATAGAGAAAGAGTCCTTGATGAGTAAAGACAACTTTTGATGCTCAGATGTCACTTTAGAACTATATGTGTATAAATGTTTAACTTGTCGCCTTGTTGATAATACATAAGTAGTGTGAATAATTGTTGGTCCCAACTGATGTGTGGATTACTTTCGATTCGCTGAAATGACCCTTAACTTTTGGAGGTGGAAACTAATTTACTTGCTTGAGAACAAGCAAAGACTTAAGTTTGGGGGAGTTGATAAGGGGGGATTTTGATTACTTATTAGCGCCTTTTAACTTTTGTTTTAGTCGAAAAGCATTGAATTATGCTCCCAGAACTAATGAAATTGTACAAAATTGCAAGAATTCTAGAAGTTGGGCTCCCGAGATGAAACCCGACTCAAAGAGGAGTAGTCCAAGCACAAGGAAACAAAGGGCACAGAAGCACACAATGTGCGGTCCGCAGAAGGAATTTTGCGGCCGCAAAAAAATTGTGGACTGCAGAATTCCACCTGTGGCCGCAAACAAAGAAAGAAAACTCAGTAAATATTTATGCAAATTGCGTACCGTACATGAATTGTGTGGCCACAAAAGCTAGGCTAGGATTGAAGATCAGAGAGTATGCAAATTTCCAAGTCCTGAGTCTCTGTGAATTGTGGACAGCACAAGAATTGTGTGGCCGCATAAGAAGTGCCTTGCGGCCGTAGACCTAATTATGCGAACCGCAGAAGATTGCGTCGCGGCCACAGTTCAGAAATGTGCGGCTGCAGAACTCCACTTCCTGCCAAGATGAAGAAATTTTGCGGACCACACATGGAATTATGTGGCCGCAGAATCTCCCGAGAGGTATTTTTGTCCGAGATTTTTAGAGTTATATAAATAGAAGAGTTTCACAAAATTAGGTTACGTTTGGACATCGGCAATTACTGTAGCCATTTTTCTTTGCCATTTTTGGAAGTTTACTTAGCTTTAGTGAATTTTACAATAGATTTAATTATTTTAAGCTATCATTATGAGTTTAATTAGTCCATCTTCTTCATTTTCTTCAAACCAAAGTATGAATAGCAAGATTTTTACTAGGGTTGTGACCCAACCCTAGTGTGTAAACCTTATGGGTATTTAATTTAGTGCTTGATTATGATTGGGTGTTTATTATTTAGCTTAGTTCACGCTTTAATTTAAGGAATTAATGGTTGCAAACATTAGTTCATGCTTATTTTACTTAGTATCTTCTTGAGAAAGAGAGACCTAGTCTAGAATAACTTGGCTAACAAGGAATTGGGTCAATTGAGAGATTGATTTACCCAATTAAAGGGTTCAACCTAGAGATAGTAATAACCCGACTTGAGCTTTTATCAACTGTTTTGTGTGATATCCATTTGGTCTTGGGAAAGCCAAATTAGGCAAAACCACTCTCTTACCGAGAGGTATTGAGTGGGTAATTTAGAGTTGATGGCTATAATACACCCCAGCCAACAGAACAAGCATTAAAGTCTTTTTCCCATTAGGCAAACACCTAGGTAATGGTCCTAGCCCTAGGCTTTTTATCAATTTAGAAAAATCCCAAAAACAGTTATCTCTAATTTTCTTTAGATATTTTGCAATCAATAGAGTAAAAATTAGAAATAGAAAACCAATCTTTTGTGGAAGTGCAATCTCGATAATTCAATCACGCACATTGAAATATATACCCCTAACTCCCATCTTAGCTCCCTGTAGATTCGGCCCCGACTCTTAGTTGGGTTTCTATAATTGCAAATGACCATTTTATACTTCTTTTGAGGTGTGCGATTGGACGCGATCAATCCTCAAAAGGAGAAAGATCCTCTACGAACGTATCCGATGGAGGAAGCGATATTGCTGAAAAGATCAAGAAAACTCCAGCTCTGCTTGACCTCTACGGATCCAAGAACTCTTTTGTGAAGGAATATGATGATATTTCAAGTGATGGATCTTCCCCACTTACACCGCATAGCGTGAACCATTAGAGAATCAGTCTTGTGACAATCCGTGCTAATCCCCATCATCTACAACAATCATGCAAGCTATGGTGACAAATACTTCATCTGTAGAAGAGTAGTTGGCAAACTTGATGGAAGCAATTGCTCGCTTGACCAAGTGCATGCAAAATCAAGATGCTAGAATTGACAAGTTAACAGACAGGGTGGGAATCTTGATGGAAGAAGAATCTACTCATGCACCTGGCAAACTCCCAGAAGTTCAAGAGAATGATCCTCCCCCACGACAAGTTACATCCACTAAGGAAATTCCAATCTCTTCGGAAGGTATGATTCCAATCAAGCAACTAAAGGAGTTTATTGAAGGGACTATAAAAAACAAATATGAAGTTGCTTCTAAGTCCTCATTTACTTATGCAAAGCCGTACACTGCAAGGATCAATATGTTGAAGATGCCTGCTGGCTATCAACCTCCAAAATTTCAACAGTTTGACGGCAAAGACAATCCAAAGCAACATGTGGCGCACGGTGTTGAGACATGCAACAATGCTGGGACTTATGGAGATTGCCTCATCAAGCAGTTTGTACGCTCATTAAAAGGAAATGATTTTGATTGGTACACAAACCTCGAGGCTGGATCTATTGATAGCTGGGATCAGCTAGAGCAAGAATTCATTAATCGCTTTTATAGCACAAGACGTACTATGAGTATGATAGAACTTACAAATACTCGTCAACGAAATGGTGAACCAGTTATCGACTTTATAAATCATTGGAGGAATGTAAGCCTTAACTGCAAAGACAGGCTTAGTGAAGCTTCAAGCATAGAGATGTATATCCAAGGCATGCATTGGGGACTCCGCTACATCTTGCAAGGTATCAAGCCTAGCACATTTGAAAAACTTACGACTCGTGCCCATGACATAGAGTTAAGCATGGACTATGCTGGAAACGAAAGGCTACCTATCTATGAGCCTCACAAAGGGAACGACAAGCAAGAAGTCAGGAAATAGAGCAAGTTTGTACCCAAGTCTGAAAACAAAGAAGCTATGAATGTCAACACATCACCTGTGAAGTTCACAATGAAGGTGAGCAAGAAACAGAGTACGAAATCCACTTCTTTTCAAGATAAACCAAGTGTAAAGTTGACTCTAAAAGAAATGCAAGAAAAGGAGTACCCATTTCTGGATTCTGATATGCCAGCAATTTTTTAAGAACTCCTCGAGTTAAATCTCATTGAGCTTCCGGATATGAAGCGGCCAAATGAAGCTGGTAAAACGAATAATCCTAATTACTGCAAATACCATCGACTCGTGAGCCACCCTCTCGAGAAGTGCTTTATCTTCAAGGACAAAGTTATGGACTTGGCCCGTGAAAAGAAGATCGTGCTTGAAGATGAGAAGGCAAGTGCGAACCAAGTCTCTATCACCTTTGGCTCATTCAGTCTAGATGAGCTATGTAGTTTAAAAGAAATCAAAGATGAAGAATTACCGGAGAATAACAAAGTCAAAGTAGACGACCATGATGATGATGAAGGTTAGATGTTGGTGACTCGCCGTAGGCGCCATAAAAGGAGCCCACGAAATGAATCAATAAAACAACCAACAAGGAAAATGATGGTGAAAAGACCAAGGAGACGGGATCCAGTTAAGCATTTGAAGAAAGCAAAAGTGAAGGTGCACCATCCTCAAAAGCCACGACATCTAGTGACCTTGGAGGAGTTCTTACCAAGTTGCTTCTGCATAAAGATTTCCCATGAAGTTATTGGTGCCTCTTGTTGCCATACTGACAAAGGGGAAGAAAACAGTGATGACCTACCATTGGCACCATCTTCGGAAAAGCTCATCGAGTCCATTCCTCAAGAAGTTAATGCTTGTGAGGAAAAAGTTACGTTCACAAATGACGATCTTCTACTAGGTGACACTTTTCATAACCGCCAGTTGTACCTGGTTGGCTATATGCGTGATGAAAGGGTAAATAAAATTTTGGTTGATGGAGGATTCTCAGTGAACATCTTGCCAATTTGTACTGTGAAAGAACTTGGTATTCCCATGAACGAACTCTCGGAAAGTCGCGTAATGATACAAGGATTCAACCAAGGGGGGCAAAGATCCATAGGTGCTATCGGGTTGGGAATCACCATTGAAGATATGCAATCAAGTGCATGGCTACATGTGATCGATGCAAAGACTTCATACAACGTCTTGCTTGGAAGGCCTTGGATACATGAGAATAAAGTAGTTCCATCTACCTACAATCAATGTTTAAAATACTATGAGGGTGAAGTCGAGAAGAAGATAGTTGCTGATGATGAGCCATTCACCGAGGCTGAGTCACACTTCGCCGATGCAAAGTTCTACTTGAAGAACTGCATTATGAAGGAGCTAAAAGCTGATAATGTCATGAAAATCAAGAATGACGAGCCCACAACTAAAAGAGCTGAGGTGATTGCTGGTTGAGCCAGAGCTGTTACTGAAGAGGTGCAACCTAACTCGAATAAATCTTATAGAGGGGATATTGCATCTTATGGCAAGAAAGTAACTCATGCACCCCAATATATCCCTAAAAGTAAGAAAGATGATGGTGAATCATCGAATCTCCAAACCAACATGCTAAAAGAGTTAACTCTCCCGGTAAAATGAATTGAGGCAGTAAAGTTGTCCTTAAAGCCACTTGCAGGGTTTTAGGCCCAAAATCATTTGCAGAATGTGGCACTCCCTATAAAGCGAACAAATAAAGGTTTTGAACCTAACGCTTACAGGATATTTGCAAAAGCTAGATACAATCCCAATGAGTCGTCAAAGTTAGGGAAGCTCCCATCAGAATCTGTGACGGGGAAACCACGTGAAGGTTTGGGATACAAGAAACTGTCACCAATGCACATCTCCATAAGAAGGGCGAGCAGCAATTATATCACCGTAGAAGATGAATCGGTCGCTTCTAACAAGCCTTCTTTCTTTGATCGACTTGGAAAATCAAATGTGAGGACTTCTGTGTTTGAGAGATTGGTTCCATTAAAGAAAAGGAATAAGTTCTAGAGAAATTATCGAAACTCAAGAACACCTGCTTCGCCCAAAATTCAGAAGATCTCTAAGGATTTCCAAAGTCTGGTTCCTTCTAGAATGAGGCGACTAACAAAAGTCATGGTTTCGTGTGATAAGGTACTAAATGTGAAGCCATACACTGTGATCTACACTAAAGAACATGATGAAGACGAAGAAAGTGTGGGTTCTTCGTATCATGTCACTGCACAAGGCGAGCACGATTTTTCATCTCTAATGAAAGAAGACAAGAAATTGGAGGATGTTTCACTATGTTATCACATATCCTTCAATAATGGGGACCCTCAAGAAAATGAAGATGCGAAAGATGCTCCCCCGGAACTTGAATAAGGGGTGAAGGCAACGATGGATGCCTTAAAAGAAGTTAAACTTGGCACATATGAAGAACCAAGGCCCACATACCTAAGTGCTTTACTAGCAATTGATGAAAAAAGCACTTATATCGAGTTACTCAAGGAGTTCAAGGATGTCTTTTCTTGGAGTTACAAAGATATGACTGGTTTGGACCCGAAAGTAGTAGTTCATCACCTTGCAGTCAAGAATGACGCTCGTCCTGTTAAACAAGCCCAAAGGCACTTTAGGCCAGACTTGGTTACCTTGATTGAAAGTGAAGTTAATAAACTCATTGAAGCTGGCTTTATTCGCAAAGTTAAATACCCAACATGAGTCTCAAGTATTGTCCCTGTAAGGAAGAAGAATGGCCAGATTCGGGTGTGCGTTGACTTCATAGATCTCAACAATGCGTGTCCCAAAGATGAATTCATGCTTTCTATTCCAGAGTTGATGATCGATTCTACTACTGGGTACAAGGCAATGTCATTTATGGACGGTTCATCGGGCTATAACCAAATTCGCATGGCGCCAAAAGATGAAGAGCTTACTGCATTCCGTACCCCCAAGGGTATTTATTGCTACAAGGTAATGCCCTTTGGCTTGAAGAACGCTGGTGCTACTTACCAAAGGGCTATGCAGAATATTTTTGATGATCTTCTCCATAAGAATGTCGAATGCTATGTTGACGACTTGGTGATAAAATCAAGAGAGAAGAGCGACCACTTGAAAGACTTAAGAATGGTGTTTGAGTTGCTCCGGAGGTACCAACTTAGGATGAATCCATTGAAATGCACCTTTGGAGTTACTTCTGGAAAGTTCCTTGGTTTCATCGTCCGGCATTGAGGGATCGAAATTGATCAAGCCAAAGTGGATGCCATTTTGAAGATGCCTGAGCCTCGCGATATTCATAAATTGAAAAGTCTGCAAGGAAAGCTAGCATACCTTAGGAGATTCATCTCAAACCTAGCTAGGAGGTGCCAACCATTGAGTCGCCTCATGAAGAAAGGAATTCCTTTCAAATGGGACCAAGCTTGTAGCAATGCCTTTGAAAGCATCAAAACTTACTTGATGAAGCCTCCAGTTTTGGAAGACCCTATACCTGGAAAACCGTTGATACTATATATTTCAGCACAAGAAAGGTCTGTTGGAGCGCTGTTGGCCCAAGAAAATAGTGAAGGGAAAGAAAACTCCCTTTACTACTTGAACAGGATGATGACACTAAATGAGTTGAATTATTCGCCAATCGAAAAGTTATGTGTGGCTCTAGTTTTCTCAATCCAAAAGTTGAAGCACTACCTTCGAGCTCATGTCATTCGTCTTGTTCCTAGAGTAAATCCGATTAAGTTCGTGATGTCAAAACCTGTCCTTAGTGATCGATTAGCAAGATGGTACCTCCAGTTTCAACAATTTGAAATTGTGTATATCCCTCAAAAGTCTATAAAAGGACAAGCCTTAGTAGACTTCTTGGCATATCACCATAAAAACCTGATGATTGGGAGCTAACCGACGAACTACCTGATGAGGACGCAATGGTCATTGAAGTTCAACCTCCATGGAAGATGTACTTTGATGGTGCTGTACATCGCGGATGAGCTGGTGCTGGCGTAGTATTTGTTACTTCTCAAGGTGAAGTTCTGCCCTACTCTTTTACGTTGACGCAACTCTGCTCTAACAACGTTGCTGAGTATCAAGCATTAATACTTGGTCTTGAAATGGATGTCGAAATGAAGCGATTGCAATTACAAGTCTTTGGTGTCTCTCAGTTGGTGATCAACCAACTTTTAGGTAGTTACGAGGTTAAGAAACCTGAACTACGCCCATATCATGATTATGCTAAAAATTTAATGGGGTGGGTCGGTGATGTGACTATTCAACATGTGCCAAGGAAAGAAAACAAGAAGGCTGATGCTTTAGCTTCCCTAGTTTCATCGTTAACCCTGCATGATCAAACACAAGTTACTATCTACCAAAAATAGGTAGTACCGCCGCTAAATGAGGGTGAAGGTAAAGAAAATGAGCTCGAGCATCTTGTGGCCATTTCTGAGGCTGAGAAGGAAGAATGGCGACAACCCATTATCGATTACTTGAGCTACGGGATACTCCCAGAAAATCCAAGGAGAAGGATTGAAATCCGCCGTTGTGCACCTCGCTTCCTTTACTACAAAGATACTCAATATAGAAGATCATTTGAGGGGGTACTCTTGCGATGTTTAGGGGAAGATGAAGCACTCCAAGCTTTGCAAGAAGTGCATTCTGGGGTATGTGGATCACATCAGTCTAGACCAAAGCTCCACTTCCATATAAAAAGGATGGGATATTATTGGCCAACGATGGTAAAAGATTGCTTGGACTACACTCGAAGATGAAAGGCTTGCCAGTTCCATACAAATTTCATTCATCAACCTCCTGAAGTGCTACACCCGACTGTTGCATCATGGCCAGTTGACACATGGGGACTAGATATTGTTGGACCATTACCAAAATCCTCTGGCGGACACTTATATATCTTGGCTGCAACTGACTACTTTTCAAAATAGGCTGAAGTTGTTGCTCTTAAAGAGGTAAAGAAGGAAAATGTTACAAGTTTCATCCGAGTAAACATAATCTATTGCTTTGACATTCCTCGTTACATAATAACGGATAATGGCAAGCCATTCGACAATAGGTTGATGAACAAGATTTGTGGTTTCTTTAGCTTCAAGCAACGCAACTCTTCTATGTACAATATTGCCGCCAATGGTCTAGCTGAGGCATTCAACAAGACTCTATGCAACTTGTTAAAGAAAGTTGTCTCCAAATCCAAACAAGATTGGCATGACCATATGGAAGAAGCTCTGTGGGCATACAGGACAACTCATCGCACACCAACACAAGCAACCCCTTATTCACTTGTCTATGGAGTCGAATTCGTTTTGCCACTTGAGCGTCAAATACCTTCATTACGATTAGCTATTCAAGAAGGGATCACTGATGAAGAAAATGCTCGACTCTGATCAATAGAATTGGAGGCTCTTGATGAGAAGAGGTTGGAAGCTCAATAGGGTCTTGAATGTTATCAAGCTCGATTGTCTCGCGCCTTCAATAAAAGAGTTCGCCCGAGATCCTTTCAAGTAGAAGATCAAGTCCTTGCCGTACGAAAACTCATTATTACTTCCCATAAACATGTAGGCAAGTTCACTTTAAAATGAGATGGGCCATATGTCGTACAAGAAGCTTACTCAAGCGGGGCTTACAAGCTGGTTGATGCAAATGGCATGAGAATTGGCCCTATCAATGGCAAGTTTTTGAAGAAGTATTACCCTTGAAGTTTCAACTCTCCTTGACGCACGAGCCTAAACTGCATGCTCCTACACTCCTGGCCTGTATGAGTCTAAACTGTGTACGACCCACCACCAAGAAAAAAAAAGAGTCCGCTAGGTTGAAAACCTTAAAAGAGGCGGCCTAGGCAAAACTTAGGACATAAAATAAAAAAAATAAAGAAAATGCTAGGTTGAAAACCTTGAAAGTGGCGGCCAAGGCAAAAGTTAGGACATTAAAAAATAAAAAACATCACCCATTCTGAACTACGGTATGACTTGATCCTCTTCACCGAGGTAGGTAGGTAGCTTAGAGTTTCATTCTGAGTTCAGTCACATAAGTTCAAAAGATACATAATCTCCCAATCATTGTCCGAATGAATTATAATGAAATGTAATCCATTCAATCAGCACTTGAAAATCGAGCTGAGATACCATTCTTCTGTTAAACTTTGGATCCCATTTGATTTAAAGAGGGCAAGCCGCTATGGTAAATTGATGTCTTCAACAAAATGATTATAGTCTTTTAGGAGGCTACAAAGTATTTGCATTGAAGTCTAGGAATTCGCTACATTTTCATGTTCACATAACTTTCAAGTTTGTTGGTCTTCATATCCGCTCACTTCCCTAAAAAAGAAAAAAAAAGAGAAGAGAAGAGAGGCGTCAGAAGGGAACACAAGTATAAGAAGGAAGATTACCTGGCACGACGTTTCAAATTCAGTGAGACTTGAACTCAAGATATTTGGTGAGAATGAAGCTCTTGAATTTTAATTTCTGGAAATTAAAAAATTCTTGCTATCTCGAGATTTCCACACCAAGATACAAAATATTTGGTGAAGTCGCGCTAATTTGGAACCGTTGGCATATCAGAAACTAAAGTCGACCTCGAACTATCATCCGAAAACTATCCTTAATGCATTAAATTTAACATTTTGGATATAATTTAGATTTTGAAGTTTAGTTTCAAATAAATCAAAGGGTTCTTGATTTTGACATTCCTACATCAAGATACAAAAGTTTTGGTAAAGTCGCGCAAATCTGAAATTGTCGCCGTGTCAGCATTTAATATTGATTTCGAACTATTATCTGAAATTATCCTTAAGGCATTAAATTTTAAATTTTGGATATGTTATATATTTTTAAGTTAAGTTTCCAAAAAATCAAACGGTTTGTGATTTTGGTTTTTCTACACCAAGATATGATTTTTTTGGTAAGCCTGCACAGATCAGACATTTTCAACGTGGTGGAATCTAAAGTTGGATTCAAAATTTTATCTGGAACGATTCTGAAGATGTTTGATTCTAAGTTTTGGATATGTTTTAGATATTGAAGTCTAATTTTCAAGAAATTAAACGGTTCGTTATTTGGACTCTCCCATGACAAGATATGTATCTTTTAAACACGTAAAGCTGAAAATTATGCGACTAAGATAAAAGTCGGATTATGTAAAGCAAAAGAGAAGCATTCTTATTTAAGATGAAATAAATATCTACTAGGTCAATCTAATATAAAGATAAAAGGGGAGATAATGCTGATAGCCTAATCTAAACAAAACTTGTAGTTGATCAATTCTTGACAGCTAGTTTCCAGGTTCTTCTTCTTCTCCTCCAGATTGGCCGAATCATCAACAGTCAGCAAATTTACGTTGTCATATGAAGAGACCTTAGTCTCGGCAGTTGAAACTTTTGCTTGAATCTCCTCAACCTCCTTTTGAGTCATTTTTATAATACCTTCAAGATTCTCCCTCTTTTGTTGTAATGTCTGCAACTTCTTCACAACTCTCTTCAGTTTCTTTTCACTAAATGAAACTTTCTTGACTTTCTCACTTGCTTCAAGTGCAAATCCTCCAAAATCTGAGTAAGGGTGGGCATAATACCGATCGAACCGAAAAAACTTGCCGAACCGAAAAAACCGGTTTATTCGATCGGTTTGCGGTTTATAGTTTTAAAAAGTTCGGTGTTCGGTTCGCTGGTCGGTTTTAATGGTTCGATTTTCAGTTTAACCGAAAAATCGAATTTCAGTATCTGGTTCTCCTCTTGTCTATAGGTGCTTGAGATCACCTCTTTGCTTTCCCAGCGTCAAAAATGTGCCTAACATGAGCAATAACAGATGTTAAAATGATAAGCACTCGACATATAAAATGAAAATCTTTTTCTTGTTTACCTAAAATATTGAAAGAGGAAAGGGAGCAATATGGGAAATGTTCGGTAAAGTTCTGAAGAAATGCCCACAAGGAGAGCAAGGAAGAAAGCAAGGCTGCATAGAGAACTTATGAATAGTAGGTGCGGCAACCGTGAAATTATCTTCTTATACTTTAGGTTCTTCCTTATTTGCCTGCTACAGTTACATGTATTGCACTTTGGTGCATCTACTTGTCTTTGAAGATTGGAGAGGAAAGCCATCTGTAACATCTTTAACCACCTTTCTCAAATTTCTTTTTTCCCCAGAATGTTACAAACTATTGTCCCATTTTATTTGATTTTGGGCAATCATCTCTAACTTTTGGGGTTGAATTAGGTCCAATGTCCTCTTTGTATTGACAGTAGAAGCACTTTCATCGGCGGCAAAAAGTAATCTATTTTCGTTGTTTTATACTATTTTTGCCATGGCTAAACCGAAAATCGAACTGATTAAACCGAACCGAACCGAAGTTATTATGGTTCGATTTTGGTTATTAAAATCACAAATCGAAAACTGAATTAACCGAATCGAAATTCTACAAAGACGAACCAAACCGACCGATGCCCACCCCTAAATCTGTGTCCTTCATCTAGAGAGGCGCTACAGATATCATTCTCCAAAAAATCGGGGACGTTTTGGTAAAACCCAAATTGACGACCAAATCGATGCGGGCTATATGACTCGATGATGAATCAGTTATCATACCTCAAAGAGAGGTAGTTAAAATGTAAGCTCATGAAGTAATTTGACTCCAACTCTTGAGGGGCCTCGTTATCCACATAATAATAAGGATGAGAATTAGTTAATATTATTGGTGTCCAAACTATATCCTCTCCCTTGTGGATGTGCTTTCTTGCATCCTTCTTGTCAAAGTACCTCACGGCTCCCTCTCCTGAGTATGCCACCATCAAAGGGACAAACGGACCCTTAGCAAGTGGATAATGGGTTTTGAGGTAATGTGCAAGCCAGCCGTAAACATAATGGGTGGGAAAACAAACTTTGACCTAATCAAGTTGGGAAGAACACAAAATCTCATTCAAACCATGATAAATACTCGCCAAAACTGGGACCGCAAAGCTAGTCTTTTGCCCGCTTGCCATCATGCTTGCCATCTTAAAAGTCTCGGCACGAATGAAGTTCTCTGCCTTATAGGGAAACACAAAAGCACATAGCTAACATGATAAGAAGGTTGCTATATATGTTTCATCTTTCTTGTCAGACCTCACCCTAAGCTTGGAGAATATAGCTTCTTGATCACTCGACCACCTAGTTGTCTCGGGAATAACTCCGTTAGGATTATGTGTCGACTTTAGGCGCGCAGATTTCTTTTCCTTTTGCAGTGGGCCAGGTTTATATATTAAAGCTTTCTTATACCAAAATTTTGTCCACTTGATCAAGAAGACCTCAAGGAGACCTTTTAGTTAACACTCGTACCTTCCTTAAGGTGATGGAAGACAGTAAATAAATACTCGCAAGATCGAGGAATAAATCTCATATGTTTTTCGTCCAAATCGATGAGTTCTCTTGTATCAAGTACCACTTCTTCGTACGAAAAACCCGCAATGGGCAGACCTCCAAAGATATGTAAGTCCCAAAGAGAGATAGATAGTTCTTCAGCTGATGTAAGGAGCGTGTTCGTCTTGGGGCACCAAGCCTCACAAAATGCTTGCAAAATGTTCGAGTTTCGATCATAAGTGAAAAGTGAGGCATAGACAACATCATAAATCTTTGTTGTGCTCTGGGTTTGTTGGCTTCCATCAAGTATATCTTCATCCCATTCCCAATATCCTGGAATATGACGATACTCGCCCTCGATTGTTGCTGCGTTTTCCCAACGTACTTCTCCTTGAGTTATGCGACGTCCTAAGTTTGTAAGGGTGCTAGTAATGTTTACGTGGCGATGGATTGGAGCTTCGAGAGACCACGTCTTAGACAATGGATTAGAAGTAGACTTGTGCTCCAAGGTCCAGTTTTTTACATGAAGAGAGTTCCTCAAAGAAGGTCATGAGGCAGCATACCGGCCAGCTTGTAGGGTGTGAACCAAAAGCTTAGTTTGTTCTATGTCATCTTCAGTCTCGATTACGAGATATCAAAGTTTGGAGGAAGGTTAGGTATAATCTCTGAAATTTTCCATCTCTTCGGGCTGCAAAAGACAAAAAGAAAGTCATCAAAGTCCAAATCGAGAATATTAGAATGGGCACAAAGGTCTAAATGGATGAAATGGCCTCCGGTCTTCGGGCGGGGATGAATATTCATCCCTTCACACCCTGAGAGTAATCTCTCCTATAGTCGGGCCATTTTAAGAGTAATCTCTCCGATAGTCGGGCCACCTTGAGATCTCTCTCAGATAATCGGGTCATCTTGAGAGTAATCTCTCCGATAGTCGGGCCACCTTGAGATCTCTCTCAGATAATCGGGTCATCTTGAGAGTAATCTCTCCGATAGTCGGGCCACATTGAGAGTAATCTATCTGATAGTCGGGTCATCTTGAGAGTAATCTCTCTGATAGTCGGGCCACATAGAGAGTAATCTCTCAAATAGTCGGGTTATCTTGAGAGTAATCTCTCCGATAGTCGGGCCACATAGAGAGTAATCTCTCCGATAGTCGGGTCATCTTGAGAGTAATCTATCAGATAGTCAGGCCACATTGAGGGTAATCTCTCCGATAGTCGGGCCACCGTGAGAGTAATCTCTCCGATAGTTAAGTCATCTTGAAAGTAATCTCTCCGATAGTCGGGTCACCTTGAGAGTAATCTCTTCGATATTTAGGCGGGGATGAGTACCCATCCCCTCACACCCTAAGGTCACCTTCTTCATGCATGAATCATCTCGTTAAACAAGAACATATCTTTTTTGTTTGACCTACAAAAAAATCAGTAAAGGAAGAAAAGCACAAGAAAATATGAAGAAATTATCTTCGCGTCAATAATTTTAAGTCGTCAAAAGTAAACTCAAAGTGGTTTGCAAACGTCCAAAGTGATGCTAATAGAGTAAAAAGTATACTGTATTTATAGATGTCAAAAGGCATGGTTGAAAGTGAAGTGCCGATGTGAGATCGAGTGTATAAGGCGGCTGCTACAATTGTTTTCCATACGGGATTCGTCTAATTACGGCGGCGACAACTGTTGTAAGAATTGCCAACCTAATATGTAATTATGTATAATCATGACAATAAGAAAATACTTCCTTTCCTAAAAGGAATCGTAGATATGAGGCAATTATGATTTCACATTGAAATCACAAATTTCAATAGTTTTGTATTATCCCTATTGTTCAAGTAATTGACCGGGTGTACGCGTAACAAAATTACATAGACAATCCTTTGTGCTCTAAACTGGCCTAAGCCAAATTTGATAGTCCGCCGGTACTTCATTACCCGTTTTCGGTTTTGACAAGTCTACGTCTCAACAATTGAAGTAGGGGACATTTATTAAATTTTTATTGAATTTAAATTCATAAAAAATTTGGATTTGATCTCAATTAAATATATTTTGGTCCAAATAAATATTATGAGTTAATTGGATTAATTATATAAGTCCAATTATATTGGACTAGCCAATTTAATTGGGCTACAAATGATGAGCTCACTTCATTAGACCCAAGATATTATCTTCCTAGAGGCTCAGTTTAGTGCCACGCGTGAAATGACGTGGCACGCTAAGTCAAACAGGATCATGCCATGTGTCAGAATGACAAGGCATGCCAAGTCAAATTAAATAGCCAATTGAACTGCGCAACATGTGCTAGTGACATGTTTTGGCCAATCAAATGCGGCCTTGTCACACTTCAATTTGATTGGTAGGAAAGAGTTTGTTCTTATCATAACTCTTCCCTCTCACAACTATAAATAGGGATCTTCATAACTCAGAAAAGATACCAAAAGTTATAACAAGAAGCAAGAAAGAGCTCGTGAAAACGCTACAAATTCATCCACAAGTTCAAATTCAAGCTCAAGAACGAAGAACAAATCAAGTTCAAGCTCAAGAACGGAGAACAAATCAAGTTCAAGCTCAAGAACGGAGAACAAATCAAGTTCAAGTTCAAGAACGAAGAACAAATCAAGATTCAAAGAGTATGAGTTCAAATAAAAGTCTGTGCTAGTTGAATTCAAGATCATCATTCGTGGCAACAACTACATATTCAAGATCAAGCTCAAAGACCCTTGGATTTATTTACTATTGGAAAGAAGAATCAGATGATTCATAGAGATTGTACACTCATATTATTTGAAATCAAATACTACGATTGTTGTAATATTTTTCGGTTTTGATTTTATTTTCTTGACGCAATTTATTGTCTACACAATCATCATCCTAAAAAAAAGCTCCATCAAAATTATATCCAACAAAAAAAAAAAAAAGAAGAAAAATAAAGTTAAACTCTATTTTTTTTCCTATTTTCTCTCTTAGTTTTTGTTTTTGATTTTCTCTGATGTGAGATTAACCTTACCTTTTTATCCTATTAATGTTTGTGCATAATTTTCGCTAAATCATGAGAGAAAAAGAGGAGAGATAAAATAAGAAATATAAGGAGAGAAAGGGAGAGGGAAATGAAAAAGAATACATAGAGATGGGGTTACAGAGAGAGAATAAATAGGAAGTGAGTTTTTTGAGATTTGGTTATGCAATACCAATTTTTTTGGGACTGCCTTTGCTAATATAATTTACTACCAATAATTTACCGATTCCTTACCTGATGTCAATTTCTCAATTGTGAACCCAAGTAAGCAGTCCAAAATATAACCATCTCCACCCAATTTTTACTCTTCAATAGACTTATCCTGATAGAAGAATTGGAAGTTTTCATTCAAAAAAAAAAAACAAAGGATCAAGAGCGCACTTGGATTCAAAGATGGGCTTGTGGTGCTTACTATTAGTCCAATAAAGCTAACTATATTCTTGGGCTACATTTCTTTATGGGCAAATTACAAATTGGTTGTCCGGCGAAACTAATTGCATTCCATAGCCGAAAAGTATATAAAAAATATATAATTTTTGTATGTAATATACATATATATAAAAAAATTATAAATTTTATAGGTTATTGTTTTTAGGATCTACTTATCCAATTTATAGTCATGACCCATTAATATGGAAATAGTTTTGGTATGCAATTTTCTGATAGAATTCCAAGTCTATGACCAAACAAAAGAAACCCACAGATTCAAGTACAATCAAGATCTTTCATTTTTTCCAAGATATAGAACAACTGTAGAAGATAATCAGATATTTAGGTGGTCCCAGTCCAATAAATCGTAGTGGGCCCCCACATAAGAAGTCTACCACTTGGTCCACTTGCTCCCGTTCGTGGGTCGTATTAAGACTTAAGACTACACACACCCACGCGACGCTCAGACCTCTATGCAATATGTGCGGCTTAATATGTACCTATTCTATCTTTTTTTCATAAAATAATTACTACGAATTATATATATATATACAAACACATTATTGACTCACAAAATTCAGATACACTCACATAAATTAAAACGAAAGAAGTATCTATTTGTATGTGTAAAACTAAATTCTATGGTTAATGATAAATGGATCCGTCCACACACTTGATGGTCTTAACGTCTCCTCATGAATTATGAATTATGACTATAATAATCTTCAATTTATTAGTTTAATGTAAATATTTAAGTTTTTGTAATTAATGATTTCACCCTATTGGTTTGATTATTTGAATTTATGCATCTAGTAATCAGGTAAATAAAGGTCAAAGAATTCTCCATTTTCTTAATTAGAACTCGAAATGTCGTTTAACAGAAGAAATAAAAAGCTTAAGAAGGAATAATTAAATATATTTGGTTCGTTGAATGATTGAAGTGCAAAACTTAATGAAAAAATACATTCATAAATTAAGTAGGAAATATTTTTATAAAATGGGTAAACTACATGAGAAAGAAGAGCTTTCTCTTTGGTTAAGAAGGAAGATATATCATTACAATGATCCCAATTCCCATCCTTTTCTTATGGCCTAACAGTTTTTGTATATATTAAAAGAGTTTACATTATATACTTATACTGTGAATTTCGCATACACTATTAGGGATTGTTTGATTTTGGGATAAAAATTTAGTCGTCTTATCCCTTATTTGGTTATTAATTCTGGAATAAATTATCCCTAGATTAAAAATAGTACTGGAATAATTATACATGCCAGAAAGTGGAATAGTAATATCAAAATAAGTTATTTCAGGATAAATCAATAAAATTAATAATCCTAACATAATTAATCCAGTATACTAATCCTATCATAATTTGTATTCAAACCAAACGATCCCTTAAGTTATTTAAACGGTATATATATAAAATAATCCTAAGTAAAAAGTGAGAATCGTAATTTTAAAAATACTCCTGGTAGTATAATTTCTTTAACCCCATCGATAAATATGCTAGTAGTTAAACTTTTTAGTTATAAATATGCCTCCCCATTGGAAAAGAATTTTCACTTTTTGACATGTTTAAATTTTCATCATGGTCTGACCAAAAAGAACAGAATGTTTCAGATTCTTTAAAACGACACACTGTACATAATAAAACGGCAACCACTTGACCCCTCTCCAAATCGCAACCACGCATATATAGAAAAAAGAAAATAGCGAATCAATCAAATAATCTTCTTATACCAAGTCCCTCACATCTACACCCTCAAAACTCAAACCCCATTTGCAGTAGGTAAAAAAATTGTTAGTGAAACTTTTGAAGATTGAAAAAAATGGACCAAAATGTGTTAGATGATATTATAAGTAGGCTTCTTGAAGTAAAGGGTAAGCCAGGGAAGCAAGTAGTGTTAACAGAGGCTGAAATCAAACAGTTGTGTTTGATTTCTAAAGAGATTTTCTTGAAACAGCCTAATTTATTGGAACTTGAAGCACCCATCAAGATTTGTGGTAAAAGTTTCAATCTTTTTTCTCGTTAATTCTTGATTAATTGGTAATTAGTTCTTTTTAGCTGTTTGGGTTTCATTTTCTTGTAAAGTTGACTTTTTTAGATGATGGGGTATTTGTATTAGTTGCTAAGATTGGATATTTTTTTCTGTTCTATGTTACATGGTGTGTATCTGATACTGATATTTTTCCCTAAATATTTAGTGTACTTTGAAAAATTTACATGTACTCAAACCCTTTTTTGATGACTGTGATATCCGGGCCAGCTTGCACGCACTCTATCTGATCCGTTGGGTAGCGGCTACCTCTCACCAGCACGATGTAGTCAGACCTATGTTACAACAGTCTAATGCGAGTAGGTCTAGGCAAATGAGTATTCATATTATATAACTATGCTTGTGGTCTATACTGAGGAGGAGCTAGGCCTGGATAGGGTTCAGCCGAACCCATTAGTTTTTGCTCAAACAGTGTTTTTGTGTTAAGAAATTCATTAAATATGGTATAAGATAGCTATTAGCACTTATCGTCATTCTGAAATTCAGAATCTATAAAGTTGAAATGATGGTTCTGGTGTTGAGATGACAAACCTATAAGTTATTAATGGTTTGTTCAGAATTAGCTTCCTTTATGATGTGTTTGAAGAGGGGTGTGAATCATGCTCTTAGAATTTCTTGGTTTCTAATTTGTTCAGAAGTCTTGTCTTTTCCAATAGCTGGAGAAAGTTGTATATTATGTTCTGATGCTTTGTCTTGTTTGAACGATTCACTTGGCTTTTGTTGGGTTAATGTACTTCCCCTGCCAATAGATTTTTTGTTGAATTAATCTAATTTTTCTGTTGCTACACTTTCACTAAGATTGGCGATTGACATAGGTCGTTGTTTGGATGTGTTGAGACAAGTGCGAGATTTGGAGACCTCTAGCTGTAGAGAGCCCCTACTTTGTCTTAACGAGAAACTGTTTGGTATTGGATTGAAATGGTCTTGAATAAGAGGATTCGTATCAGTGACCCTGATTAATTTGGATATGAAATGCTTGGTTTTCAATTGCTTGTATCGTTTTGAATTATATGCTTGGCATTTGTTGCTTCTATGAGTGTGTGATGCATTGTTATCAAAGGCGAAAAGCTCAAAAAAGTTCTAAAGTCCGTTGGGCTTTAAGCGCAAATAAATTGTGGGCTTTAATAAGAGGTGAGCCAATGGAGAAAAAGTACAAATATGTATGCGACACGAGGTGGCGTTAACGAGAGGCCGGAGGCTTGGAGGCATGCCCTTGAGTCTAAGGGTTTCAGGCTGAGCAAGACTAAGACAGAGTACCTGGAGTGCACGTTCAGCGCCGAGTCTAAGGAAGCGAGCATGGACGTGAGCTTGAATCACAGGTCATTCCCAGTAGAGGATGGGTTATCCCGGGGGATGGGGAGATCGACGGGGATGTCACACACCGTATTGGGGTGAGGGGATGAAGTGGAGGCTAGCATTTTGAGTCCTGTGTGACAAGAAAGTGCCACCAATACTCAAAGGTAAGTTTTATAGAGCGGTGGTTAGACCGGCCTTGGTGTATGGGGCTGAGTGTTGGCCAGTTAAGAACTCACATATCCAGAAAATGAAAGTAGCAGAAATGATGATATTGAGGTAGATGTGCGGGCACACTAGGATAGATAAGATTAGAAATGGTGATATTCGGGAGAAGGTGGGCGTGACTCCCATTGATAACAAGATGCGGGAAGCGACGCTCAGATGGTTTGGGTACATACAGAGGAGAAGCCCAGATGCACCGGTGAGGAGGTGTGAGCGACTTGCTTTGGAAGGCACGAGAAGAGGTAGAGGGCGGCCTAAGAAGTATTGGGGAGAGGTAATCAGACAGGATATGGCGTGACTTCAGATTTCCTAGGACATGACCCTTGATAGGAAGCTGTGGAGGTGGAGTATTAGAGTTGTAGGGTAGGAGGTAGTTGCGCCTATTTCTATTTCATAACTATGTGAGGCTAGTTTGATAGAATTTTTGTCTTAGACTGCTAGTGGTTAATGTTGTGTTCTCACTACTCTTTCGTTTTTCATAGTGCCGGGACTATTTACTGGTTATTGCTATTGCTTTTCATCTATTTTCTGATTTTTATAATGCTGTTATTATTCTTTTGGTTTCTGTTGATGGTACTGATATATTGTCTCTTTTCGTCTTTTTGAGCTGAGGGTCTTTCGGAAACAGTCTCTACTCCCTCGTGGTAGGGTAAGGTCTGCGTACACACTACCCTCCCCAGACCCCACTAGTGGGATTTTACTGGGTCGTTGTTGTTGTTGTATTCCAAGACTAATAATTATAAGCATGAATAACAAATATATGGACAAATAAATTGAAAAATATTTACCATAAAGTGAAAGATCAATTGTTTAATGTTGTCTCTCCAGGATTATGGTCTCCGGCGAAGAAAAAGTATTTCTTAGAGCCTTGATGACGACACTGAAGCGTCCACTAAGCGTGGCCAAGCGCTCAACATGTTTTGCGCGTAGCTTCAGAGCTTAAGCGTGCTTTTGATAACATTGTGTGATGCACGAACGGAAGAAACTTGTTTACTTTTGATTCATTTTATTCATGTCTTCATGTTCACCGGGACTACCTTGGGCATTGGTTGCGTTTTACTGTCTCGCTACATCTATGCTTTTCTCTTTATATGTTGTTTGGTCATTTTTTTTTTCCGACAAATAAGGTAAGAGATTTCATCAAAATGCACCAAGCGGGAGCGTCCTATGTACAGCGAAAAGGATTTCATCCTCTCTCACTTTAAACCTGCAGGTTGTTTTTTTGGTTATTTCCAAACGTCAAGTTGCTGAAATCTAGTTTTCTTCTCACTTCCTTAGCTTGCCTCTTAAGCCTTTAGTTTTCCCTCCTTTGATGAGCTTGTTTAATTATTACTTACATGAATTTCCTTTGAAGTACCAAGGATTAAGCAAAGGTCAAATGGGAAAAGTAAGTTTGGTTTAGTTCTATTAGCTACTTTCAACCTACAAAATCATTATGCATAGTGGAGATGTTTTTACTTTAAAAATTCATGTATAATATAGGACTCTCTCTCTTGAGGTTATTGAGCTTGGTCATTCGAAGTCTAAGTCCAATCTTGAAGCTATATGAGCGAGGTTGACTTAGGAAAACGATAGGCACCATTTGGCTTAGCACAAAGTTTAAGAAAACAAGGAAGACTTTTGAAATTTGTGGTCTAAAATAAGCAACAGACATTTGTATGGCCACAAATTATGGTGAAATAAAAATTTTAAAGTTAAATTGTATCTAAATATGGAAAAGTGACATTCTTTTTGGACAGATTGGAAAGGAATGAGTGCCACATAAAGTGGGACGGTAGAAGTATTGAATAACTTAAGCCTTGAGAATAGCTCATGGCACAACTTAGTTCTCCTACACCCTGTTTCTCAATGTTAAGTTATGTTGCCCAAGTTCAGATACAATTATGAGATTCACGAACTAATACAGCACAGGGATGTTCAATTTTTATTTTTTGCTAGTCTTTAATGTATCTTTCGGATTTATACGAAAGCAAGTTGAATCTGTGGCTTGAAGTGTGAAAAATGTATTGGTGTTTTATTGCCTTCTAGGCCAACTTATTAGTGTTATTTTAGATCAAGCACCTAGGAGCTAGGATTTATGGGGCCCCTTATTGCGCTGCTCATAGCTTTTAAAAAGCCATAAATGAAATCTTGATGATCTGTTCATATGCAGTTTATTGATGCTTTTTCCTGAACTGTGTTTGGAATCTTAAGATTTTATTTCTGGCCAAAGAACAGAAGATGTGATTCTGGAGTCAACTCCAATTCCGTTTCTGTGGATTTGTGGCAAAGCGTGGTGAGGCAAACTAGGATTGAGCATTGCCAAGAATGAGCTTGTTCTACTGATGTGAGATGTACAAAACAAGACTCTTAGCGAGCTACCAACTATTTGGTGGATAGTAGAGATACCAGAAGTTGACCAAGCTACCCCCAACTGTATGATGGCTATTGATGATTTGATGATATGTAGGGTATTTATATGCCAATTTTCATGTGGAATAAGCCTCAATTTGAAACATCCGTAAATGTAGACCGGTGATCATATCATGTCTTAGTTTAACTAATCCAAGGAATTAGTTGTTCTAGACTTGTTTGACCTCAGTGTTTTGCATCTAGGAGAAAGCAATTAGTTCATCTCATGAAAAAAGGGAAATTTAAGAGCCTATTTACTTCATATGCAAAGCTCGCATTTAGGAATATACGTTCATGCAGTCAATGTAATACAATATTTGGTTCCAAATTTTTTCTTTTCGTGTCATAATAAAGGAAGCAAGGCATATTATTTTATTTTTTCCTTGTATCAGAATGTTAAATTTGTTTTGACAACAATGACAAGTGCTCGAGTCAGTCTTCTGAATAGGGAAAGCATGTCTTTGGATATGCACAAAAATTGTTGACTTAATGTCTTTTTTTACAGTTTATCCTGTTTTGACTTTCAGGTGACATTCATGGTCAATATTCTGATCTTCTGCGGCTTTTTGAGTATGGTGGATTGCCTCCTCAATCAAACTATTTATTTTTAGGGGATTATGTTGATCGTGGCAAGCAGAGCCTAGAGACTATATGTCTTTTACTTGCATACAAGATAAAATATCCCGAAAACTTTTTCTTGCTTAGGGGAAACCATGAATGTGCTTCCATAAACCGCATATATGGATTTTATGATGAATGTAAGAGAAGATTTAATGTTAGATTATGGAAAATCTTCACAGATTGCTTCAATTGTCTGCCAGTGGCTGCCTTAATAGATGAAAAAATTCTATGTATGCACGGAGGCCTCTCTCCCGATTTGAACAATTTAGACCAAATCAGAAATCTCCAGCGCCCTACGGATGTGCCGGATGCCGGTTTGCTCTGTGATTTGCTTTGGTCTGATCCTAGTAAAGATGTTCAGGGATGGGGAATGAACGACCGCGGAGTTTCATACACTTTTGGCGCAGATAAGGTGACGGAATTTCTTGAGAAGCAGGATTTGGATCTTATCTGCCGTGCTCACCAGGTCTAAACCCACTGCTGTAAACTTTTCTTCGCTATCTAAGTGTATTTATTTATGCTTATAATCAGTTGTCAGTGGTCTATTAATTGAAATGGTCTATGGTTGGAAAGGGGCAATCACGAGGTTCAGACAAGGTTTCCTTGTTTGCATTCTTTGATTAAATCTCCTAATTCCTTGAAAGTTGTTACAGGTGGTGGAGGATGGGTATGAGTTTTTTGCTAATCGGCAACTCGTAACCATATTTTCTGCACCTAATTATTGTGGAGAGTTTGACAATGCTGGCGCAATGATGAGCGTAGATGAGACTCTAATGTGTTCCTTTCAAATACTAAAACCTGCTGAAAAGAAGTCCAAATTCAACTTTGGAAGTACAACTACCGCTAAACCGGGATCTCCCACTGGAATGAAGGTAAAGAAAATAATTGCTTTTTACATAAACTCTCTTAGATGATTGATTTGGGAGGGGGTTGTTTTTTCCTATAAGCAGGAATCACTTGTTTAAGAGATGCTTTATTTAAAAAAAAATTCAAATAGATAATAGGAGTTCAGTTCTTATATGCCTCATGTAACATTAGCTCCGCGGTTTCAGCTATGGATTTCCTATTCTACCCATAGGTATGTTTTGTTATTACACCTTAGCAGAAACTCTGTCCTTCAAGTTTCTGCAATTGAAAACATATTGTGATGCTAAATTCTTAGTATCTCTCCCTCGAAAAGTGAGTTTTGGTTATAAAACGCTCTCCTTTTATAATTTTTTTCCAATAATAAAAAGAGAACTGCCCTTTTTATTACTGCCTATCGTTTAGTTGCTACCGTGGCCTTGGTCTTCTTTTTATCATGTTGTTGTTACTACTTGTTGCCATTACTTCTTTTCATCTTTTCTTTAGCCGAGAGTCTATCGGAAACAATATCTCTGCCCTTCCAGGGTCTGCGTATATCTTACCCTACCCATACCCCACTTGTGGAATTTACTAGGCTTGTTGTTTGTTGTAAAAAGAGAACTATCCATAATATAAATGCCTAACTCTATGCCACTGGCTCTCGAAGATTTCTCAGCAATTAAAAAAATAAGTAAGAATGAATAAACATCCAACTCTATCAACATTTTAAAGTTGTCTTTCTAGTGGGAAAATCTGGAGAGGTGGAAATGAGGGGGAGTGGAAGCTAAAGTTGATCACTATATATTTAAGTTTATATTCTTACATATAGATCTCAATTTAAATCCTAGTTAGTGGTCTATCCGAAGGCATCGTGATATCTAGACTTCCTGCACCCTCTTTTGCACTCAAGGGTGTGGCATGGCGGTCAATGAATAGGGTGACAATCATCGAAAACCAGCTTTTGAATCCTAATAGAGACGATAAAAAAGCTAGGTGGGTGGGCTGAGTTACTCGATACCCATGCTGGTGAAAGACCCGACAAAATAGTTAAGGTGCGTGCAAGTAGTCTGGATTCCACCATTGTCAAAAATGAAATGAAAAAGATAAAAAAATGAGATGTCCTGCACCCCCTTCTTCATCGTATGTTTCCTTTAAAACGTCGGTTAGTTTATCTACTAACACTATTTGTTTTGAATGTGTTTCAGCCTACTTGTTTACTGTTGACCTGCCTGGTGAAATATATAAATGTGTCTGTTAGTTAAATGAGGGTACAACTTGAAACTATGTGTTTGCTGCAGTCCTTTCTTAATGTCAAAGTATGTGAACCGGCTTCACGCGGGAATTAAGCAAGAACTGTTAACGCTTGAAATTACTGTTTGTTGCAGTCCTTTTTTAATGCCAAAGTGTGAGAGTCAGCTTCACACGGGGATTAAGCAAGAACTGTTTGATGCTTAAAGTTACTGTTTACTGCAGTCCTTTCTTAATGCCAGAGTATGAGAGCCAACTACTGGAGTTGCCACAGAAGGCATTAAGAGTGAATAGGTTAATTACCCAAACTTGATGATCATTTTAACCATGGTGGACATGTAAAAAGTATGAGAAAATGATGGAAAACCATACTTGTCACTGTTTTTTTGCCTTTATATGTTGTTGGGAATCAACAGAGAGCTCAAAATTCTTTTTTTTCCCTGTTTCAATTGTAAGCTATGCATCTCTTTATTTTATGCAACTAATCTATAACGTTTCAGGTCTCTCTCTATGTCAGTGCATGTATATGCGTCTGTATGCAGTATGTATATGTGTGTGTGCGCGCGTGCTCACATATGTATCGGGCATAAATGTGTGTGCGCGCCCACACACACAACTATAGGTTATAGTTGTTACAGAAAGATAGTCTTGCATCAGAGTGAGATGTCGAGTATTTTTTAAAAAAAAAAAACAAATGGTTAAATTTCAGCCTGTCAAATATGTTTGGTTGGTATATAAGAAAGTGAAAGTATTTGGTGATTTAAGGAGTGCTCTTTCATCATCCAAAAGTTAAAAGTTACTATAAACTGACTTTTAGCAACAAAAGTAAACCATCTTTTTACCAAAATATTTTGTTTAGATGAAAATGTTGAGTATCAATAGTTAGTTTTCCATCTTTCCCGTAAATCAGGTGGAGGATGCCAAATATAAACACTGTGAAACACTTTTGGAAATATAGGAAACACAACTTGGAATTCTACCCGATTGTACTCTCACTGGTATGGACTGAAGAAAAACAAATGTTTTGCTTTCCTCTTAGTTTTTGTTTTTGTGTTTTCGAATTCTGAGGAGGGTAGTGTGTATGCAAACTTTATCCCACTTTATGAAGGAATAGAGGTTGTTTCCGATATATCCTCGGCTCAAGAACTGTTTTTGAAGTTAATGTGGATTTAGTTTTTAATTCGCTTTTGTTTCTGTTACAAATCTTTCCATAATCTAATATTCGTTCTTTATGTCGTTTTCAATAAGGTCTGATCTATATATTTAGACCAATTCTATTTCCTCCTCTCTCTATCTCTTTGTACTCTAGAACACGACTTGAATTACCACATGTCATGTCTAATTTTCCCTTTTCTGTTTACCATTCCCAAAATTTGTATCTTTACTTTTTAAATAAAATATTAAATTCTTTGTATACTTTGGTTAGACAGTCAATAACTTCACATACAGTTCCTTCTAACTGTTGCTTTCTTTCTCCACCCCAACATGCTAAACAAACCCAGAGCTTTGATCTAAACTTGATATTTGTTTTATGAAATTTATCAACTATGTACAAATTATTAATTTATAACTCAACAACTCAAAAAGACTAAACTTCCCGAACACATAAACTTCAAATCATGGATTAGTACAATCAACCATACTCTTGGTCCTTTTGCCTTTCTCATTCTTCTTCAAGAAAGTTAAATTCTAAATAAAGCATATGCTTATAATTAGGGGTGTATATATGTCGGGTTGGTTCGGATTTTTCAATTATCAAATCAAACCAATGGTGTCGGGTATTTTAATCTCGGTTTTTCTCGGGGTTTTCGATTTTTTTTCAGGTTTTTTTTCCGGTAAAGTATTCATAGCATAAAATATATAACTTGTGCTCTAAATATTTCTTAAGTCCTAGTAAAATACCACTATATAATATGTTTTCCAAGAAACTAACACAATAATATGAGATAAGTCATGCATTATACTAAAATATTCAATAACAAAGATAAAATAATAAAATCACATAAAACAAATATTGCTAATTAATAAGCCATAATGAAAATTAACATAATCTAAAAATATTATATAGGTCATGCTAAAATAAGTATAGCTAATAAGTACTAATATTAATTACATAACTAAGCACTAAAGAAAAAGATAAACTACGTTATGCATTTTCATTATAAACAATGTAAAACTAAAATAATTATCTAACTCTTTCGTCATTGCTAGTATTGAATTGAATTCCTTTTGTTAGCATTAGTATTGATTTGAACTTTGTCTGAGTTACTAGATTTATGGGCTATACAATTTATTTACCATTCAAGAATGATAAGTGTAAACTTAAAATAATACGTTAAAAGATAAAATAGTGAAAAAGTTTAAGAAATATTTATAAATTATATTACAATAAATATTTATATGTATAAAATATTTTTAAAAATTATATAAACTATCGGGTTGGTTTGGTTTCGGTTTGACTTTTTTTTAGTTAAAACCAAACCAAACCAATTATGGTCGGGTTTTATTTTCCAATACCAAACCACATCGGTTTTTTTTCCGGTTTAACTCGAATTATAGGTTTGGTGCGATTTATCGATTTTCTTTATACATCCCTACTTATAATATACCCCCTTAAATATTCCAAGGAATGCAAGCTTAATTTATTACATATTTAGAGCTCAAGAAAGTAGAAACACATTTAAATTTCTGGCATATTTCACATCAATAAAGAAGAGATAAAGGGGATTAAACCAGATGCTTTATATATATTTCCATTGAGTTGCATGTAAAGTCAAATCTCATTATTTAAAGATTCGTATCTGTAAAGCAGCAGTGATTCCGGATAAAAATATATATAAAAGAAACGTAAAGATTATCAAAAATAAAAAAAACAGCACCTTTATACATTTGGTCCTCTAAAAAAATTCTAAGTGGCACTGATACTTCCTTCTTTTCACTTTATTTGCTAAGTTTAAATTCTTTAATTTGGTGTAAATATAGATAGTGAGTAAGTATTTATCCTCATTTATCCCATATATGTAGTAAAGAGCGGTCGGGTGCACGTAGAGGCAGACCTACTTGTACCATTGAGCGGTCATTGGACCCTGTAAACTTTGACAAAAATTTTCTATACGTATGTAAGTATACCTTAAAAAATTAATGTATAAAAAACTTGGCACCTTGAAAACTAAAAGCATTTAAGAGAAACTGATAAAAAAATAATGGTGCAAGATCGGGGAAAGAATCACACCTCAAAGGAATGTTATGTAGCAGCTTACCCTAATACAAATATTAATAATTAATTTCACGATTCGAACTCGTAATTTATAAATTTTATTACTAAAAGGCTTCCCTTCTTTCCCCCATATAACATGTGGTAACCATTTCAAATAACTTTTTTGTTTATGTTCCATTATTCCTCGATAAAGTATTCATTTATGTTAATATAAAGTAGTCCTTGTATTGATAGATCCTTGCGGTCCGGTCATTTCTCGAATCCCGTAACTTAGTGCACGAGACTGTCTTTTTTATATTAATATAAAGTGGCCAATAAAGTGAAACAGACCAATTATTCAACGCAATTGGATGTATAGTTTTCAGCGACATAAGGGTATAAAAGGGTGGTCCAGCTTAGATAATTTCGTAACAGTGTCACATGACTTAGTTTGATAAGCTACTGAACATTTCATCTATGGCTTTGGAACCATCTTTTTATTTCAATATCTATTCTTAGTGTGACCAACCACATGGCACGGGTTTAGCTCAGGGGCAAAAGTAAAGCGTTAGTTATGGATTCGTCCGGATCAAGTAGCTTTGATACAAATATATATGTATTAGAGCATTTACTGTAAGTACAAATAATTAATTTGGAACCCGTCTCTTCTGGTTCTTTAATTGCTGCTTAATCAAAAAAGCTAAATTCTAAATTCTGGATAAAGTAGCTTTGATACAGATGCATATGTATTAGAGCATTTACTGTAAATACAAATAATTAATTTGAAACCCGTCTTCTAGTTCTTTAATTGCTGCTTAATCAAAAAAGCTAAATTCTAAAGCATATGCTAACAATATACCCCCTTTAAATTTCCAAATGCCTTTGATAAATATTCCAAACTACTCAAGAAACACATTTCTCCAGTACTGATTCCAGACATCAAATATGCAGTTAACATAAATATTCATATAAGATAAGCAACAAACTTTATACATATGCTGTTTTATAAACAAAACTCTAAATAAGCACAAGGGATTCCTTCTTGATAGCTTAACTTTTTATTTCATTTGCATATATAGGAAGAACTCATTATCCGCATATATTTACAGTCTCAGATTCTTGATTTTCCTCTACAAGGCAAAATCAAGAACTAAAAAGGTAAATTTCACACCTCAAACGGCAAAGGTCCTAAGTGTATGTACGGCACAGCCAGGGGCGGAAGGGTTCACAGCTCCTTTCGCCGAAAAATTATATTGTACATATAAGATAAAATTCGTTTTGTGTCTCTATATATTATATTTTAAATTCTCTTGCCACAATCCAAAGGCATAGCTCAATAGTCAAGGGGTTCAAAATATTTATGAGGTTGTTGGTTCAATTCCTACTATCAGCGTTTTGATTTGGTTTCTCCGCCATTAATGATCCATGGATGCCCTGCATTTAACGAAAAAATTTCAAGATCAGATGTAAACTACGGAAAAAATAAAGGTAAAGGGAATGCTAAACAAAAGGCGAAATGATTTAACTTATATACAATGCAGTCTAAAACACTTTACACCATCCTTATATTCTAACAGGTCGTTCCTCTTATTTTTGTGGATTTGTTATCTCTTAAAGGGACAAAGGGTCATATATGCCCCCGAACTATGTGAAATAATCTTAATATAAAAAGGACAACTCGGTTCACTAAGCTCCCGCTACGCGTGAGGTCCAAAGAAGAACCGGACCGCAAGAGTTTATTATACGCAGCCTTACCTTGCATTTCTGTAAAAAGCTATTTCCACGGCTCGAACCCGTGACACCAATTACGCAAAGGCTCCCCATCTTAATATGCCTTCCGTTAATAATTTGGTTCAATCATGTCACTGTCTTACGTTACACCAGAAAAATAAATCACACCTATTTGCAAAAACTTTAAAGGTTGCATAGAAAGGAAAACAAAAAAGAATCCATCAAAATCAAAGGGCTTAATTTTGAGCGAGAAAAATCAACTTACTCAGTACTTGCTCTGCAGAAAATCGCCTAGAAACATCTTTACATATCATCTTTCTCAGCAAATCCTTGACTTCAGTTGAAACTGACCCAAAAATCCTAGTCGGAAACCTCAAATTTCCCCTTAGAACTGCTTCAAAAATTTCTTTTGTAGTGTCACCACAGAAAGGTGCAACCCCAGAAAGCATAATGTACAACATAACACCTGCACTCCATATATCCACTTTCTCATTATATTCTCTGCCTAATAAAACTTCTGGGGCAACATAGTACGGTGTCCCTACCAACCCTTTCATCATCTCTCTCTCGTTCCCCGCAAACCATTCTGCATATCCAAAATCAGCTAGCTTCAAATTATCCTGTTGCAGTAACAAAAGCTATAATTTTAGTTAATACAATTAAAGAATATAATTTGTCTTAAAAACAGTAAACAACATCTACGCTTCAATACAAAGCAAGTTAGGGACCATGATATGAATCCTTATCGTCCATTTTGCTTACACTTATAAGTGGGCAAGATGGTGATATAATTGTGATTAGTCCATACCTTCGACTAGCGAATTATTGCTACTATTTAAGCCTGTAGTCCAATATTATAAAATTAATTAATTTTTCAAGCACTAAAGTTTCTGTTTTTTTTTATTGACGTATATATTTCTGACACGACTAAAAGATTCCTAATAAGCAGTAAATCCAAAATAAACCATAAGCGGACCTAGCCTATTTTGTGCCGGTTCGACCGAATCCAGTCACTACCTACTAACATGACTAAATTTTAATCCCAACTAATTTGTAGAGGTCTGCGTGTACTAGTATAAAACGGCAGTCAGGTGCACAACGCAGGGTTCGGGGAAGGGCCGCCCACGAGGGGTGTGATGTAGACAACCTACCCTAAGACAAGCATTAGTGGTTGCTTCAACGGTTAGAACTCATGACTTATAGTTCACACGGAGATAATTTTACGTTGCTCGTAGGCTCTCCTTCCTACGTGTACTAGTAACAATAGGAAAAAAACACGAAAAGCTAAAAATAAAAGAAATTGGGAATTAAAAAGAAAAGTGATTGTAACGTAAGAATAAAAAAAAACATGGAAACATGTTTTACCTGGGAATCAAACAAGATGTTATCTGGTTTTATATCACGATGTGCCACTCCCATTTTGTGACAATAATTAATTGCTGAAACCAATTGCCTTAAAATAACAGCAGCAGCTTTCTCAGAAAATAGTCCATTAGACAACCTCTCGTAAAGATCATCGCTAGAGCAGAGTTCTGTTACTATATGAAGATAATTATCATCTTCATAAACCTTATATATTTGAAGAATATTGGAATTTCCACTCAGAAGTTGCAGAATTTTGGGCTCTTTGTTTAGACATTCACGGTCTGTGGAATCAACAAGAAGTGTTTTTTGAATGGTTTTACAGGCGAAAATTTGACCAGTTAATTTGGATGTACAACGGTATATTGTACCGAATTTACCACGGCCAATTTCTTCACTAATTTGGAAGTCAGTTTTTAAGGTTTCAAACATGTTTTTTGTTGAAGTTGATATGGGGAGTTTTTGTAGGTTTTGTTTAGAAGAATTGTAATGTATTTATAAGAGAAGAAAAAGAGAGCAGAAAATAAGAAAACCGAAGTAGAATAGAATTAGGAGAATATTTGCAGGTAGGGTAGGGTGTACTTGAAAGACAGAGATTCAGGTCATTCTCACATTTTTATTTTATTTGAGCATGATTTAATATTAATTTTTTATCTGTATAGTAATATATTTTTATACCACAAAATTATTACGCTAACAAGTTCAACACCATATACGCTAGTATTCTTTCTTACTCAAATTCAGTTTTTAGTCAAATTTCATAACCTAAACACTATTAAAAATATGAATTACTGATGGATAAATTAAATTTTGTGGCTAAACAAGCAAATCTGTTAATCTTATTTAGCAAAAAATTAATTAAGATATTATTTTCAAATTCAAATAAAAGAGGAAAATTAGGGTAGAATATAACAATTAGTCCGTAAAATTAGTCTTGATCATTAATTCTTATTGTATAGTAACTCAAGTGGATCCTCCTTATTAGTTGGGAGGTGGAAAAGAAGGAAGGATAAAACTTTTAGATGACAAAAATTGGCAAATATTATTAGGAGATAATACAACATATGATTCCTACAAGTACTGTATTTAGAAATGAACTTTTCTGATTGATGCGAGAAAAAGATAATTTCACTCCACCAACTTATGTTACAACAACAACAACAACAACCCAGTAAAATCTCACTAATGGGGTCTGGGGAGGATAGTGAGTACGCAGACCTTACCCCTATTCCGAAGGAGTAGAGAGATTATTTTCGAAAGACCCTCGGCTCAAAAAAACAAAAAGACAAAAGGACAAAAATGAGACAATATTAGTATCACAACAACAATCATAGGATAAATAGAAACACCATAAAATCCAGAAAAAAGATGCAAAGCAAAGGGAGACAATATTAGTATCACAACAACAATCATAGGATAAATAGAAACACCATAAAATCCAGAAAAAAGATGCAAAGCAAAGGGAGACAATATTAGTATCACAACAACAATCATAGGATAAATAGAAACACCATAAAATCCAGAAAAAAGATGCAAAGCAAAGGGAGACAATATTAGTATCACAACAACAATCATAGGATAAATAGAAACACCATAAAATCCAGAAAAAAGATGCAAAGCAAAGGGAGACAATATTAGTATCACAACAACAATCATAGGATAAATAGAAACACCATAAAATCCAGAAAAAAGATGCAAAGCAAAGGGAGACAATATTAGTATCACAACAACAATCATAGGATAAATAGAAACACCATAAAATCCAGAAAAAAGATGCAAAGCAAAGGGAGACAATATTAGTATCACAACAACAATCATAGGATAAATAGAAACACCATAAAATCCAGAAAAAAGATGCAAAGCAAAGGGAGACAATATTAGTATCACAACAACAATCATAGGATAAATAGAAACACCATAAAATCCAGAAAAAAGATGCAAAGCAAAGGGAGACAATATTAGTATCACAACAACAATCATAGGATAAATAGAAACACCATAAAATCCAGAAAAAAGATGCAAAGCAAAGGGAGACAATATTAGTATCACAACAACAATCATAGGATAAATAGAAACACCATAAAATCCAGAAAAAAGATGCAAAGCAAAGGGAGACAATATTAGTATCACAACAACAATCATAGGATAAATAGAAACACCATAAAATCCAGAAAAAAGATGCAAAGCAAAGGGAGACAATATTAGTAAATATTACTATCACCACAACAATCATAAGAACAATAGGAACACCATGAAATCTAGAAGAAAGATGCAAAGAAAAAGTTATAGCTAGTAAATAGGACATGCACTGAAAATCCTACATGGCTAGCCCCACAATGGTATGAAATAAGGCACGACTCAACTACCTCCTAACCTACAACCCTAATACTCGACCTTCACATCTTCCTATCTAGTGTCATGTCCTCGAAAATCTGGAGTCTCGCCATATCCTGCCTGATCACCTCTCCCCAATACTTCTTAGGCTGCCCTCTATCTCTTCTTGTGCCCTCCACAACCAGCTGCTCACACCTCCGTACCGGAGCATCTAGGCTTCTCCTCTGAACATCTCTGAATCATCTAAACCTCACTTCCCGCATCTTGTCATCAATGGGAGTCACATGCACCTTCTCCCGAATATCATTATTCCTAATCTTATCTATCCTAGTATGCCCGCACATCCACCGCAACATCCTTATTTCTGCCACTTTCATCTTCTGGATATGTGGGTTCTTAACGGGCTAACACTCAGCCCCATACATCATGGCCGGTCTAACCACCGCTTTATAAAACTTACCTTTGAGTATCGGTGGCACTCT